>APFE031600584.1:27830-113546 GCA_000404065.3 Pinus taeda | reverse complement strand
TTAATATATTGGAGTAGTTATTAATAATTCTATATAGTTATGAATAATCTTAAATAACCATGATAATTATTAATGTGGTTGATATAACCTATCCGCATATATCAACCATATTGGAAAATATAATTGATATATATGCTTATATTAGACTATGACATATATCAACCATATTTATTTTGGTAAATATGGCTGTGCTAGTAATAAGAACTTCATGAAATAAAATAAAAACCTAAAATATAATAATAAAACTTAAAGTAATAATAAGAGATTATTTTTCAATAGATTTTCAAAAATAAAAAGTGCATTTTACCCTTTCAACCGGGAAAACTCTAAAATCTTTCCATATCATACACAAGAGATAATATTTTCAACCTATTAAATCTTAGCTATCAATAATTTAAAAAAATTCTCCATACCTATTCCCATGACTATCAATGTAATTGATAAATATAAGATGAAAAATCTCAAAACATGTATTTATTAAAAAATATATTAATAGATTTAGATGAAAAATGTCACAAACATGTTCAAACTAAAACGAATATCTATGGATGTCGTCACTCTACCAACTTCATCTTCATCTCATCTGACAACTTTCATGATTTAACGATAGTTTCTTTCTTAACCTCTTATGTAATATTAAGGTCTCGCGCACTAGGACATCAGAATTGTTCTTTAGAGGCTTTAGCAGAGAGTGATTTACGATTTAATGTTAGAAGCTTAGCAAGTAACAGCTATATAAAGAAGCAAAACAGCACCGTAGGGTAAGCGTAAATCTGCAGACTCATTGTCAACCAAAATATGAAAATTTGCACGCAAGCGTTTACTTGAATAACGGCCAACAGATTTATGGAGAAGAGACAATTACGTAACTACAATGAAGTATTTTTATTTTGCATCTAAATAACAACATAGATGCAACTATGTTGAAATCATTCGGATCCTGAAAGCAATACGAGAAGACTGTACACGTCTGAAAACACCACCAAATATAAAAAAAAGGGCGTGGTTAGAGAAGGAAAGGCCTGTTGACTGATAGGTCTTAATTTGCACAGAAACCCTAACTTATTTCACCCTTTATTACTTATCGTACACGCCTGCAATTAGTTATCGTGTTACAAGATTTTAACTGTGAGCTACGGGCAGACGGTTTGAGAAACCCGCAAGCCTGCAATTAGTTGTAGAGCTACAAGTTTTTAACTATGTGCCAGGTGCAGATTATTTGAAAAACGGGGCACTTTCTGAGTTGTATATAAGGCATTCCATCAACAATTCTGTAGCTACAACGGAAAGTAACACAGATCTGGATACTATCAAGAAAGAAATTATTATTAATAGAGTTGGCCATAAAATCTGAAAATGGATCCTCAAGGAGCTCCCGGAGGACCTGCAGGCGGGAGTGGCCCTGGTCCTCATCCTCATCCTCATCCTGACCCTCCTGGTCCTGATGGTGGCTGCTGCGGCCCTTGCGGTTGTTTAGATGCATGGTATATCTGAAATATTAACGCGGCATTCTGATTTTTTCAATCATGTAGCTTTTGGTGGTTTGAATTAGGTTTATTGAGTTTGATATCTTGCTAACTGAAATGACCATTTGATGCAGCTTATCCTTCCTCTGTTGCTGCTGGTTTCCTCGAGACCGTCCTCCTCCTCCACCAAAGTGAAAAATCAAAGAATGACCAGATACATATTAGTTTACAACACCGTGGACTTCAATATTTTTATGGCTTCCCCTTACAATAATCAAACATGCTGTTTCTGGTAGTTTCTCTCATAATACTAGGTTGATTCAGTCGACTCGTATCATTTAGTGGATACATATGTATTAAGTCAGAATAAAGTTTTATATTTGCTTTATTAATTTTATTGTGCAGAATTAATGTAAATTTGAATACAGAAAAATAAAATTTCAAATGTTAATTCCCGTTACGTATATTTTTTTATAAGATTATAATTATTATGGATGGAACAACATCACATAATCTTTAAGTGTAGGGAAAATGTCATTTTGTATTCTCTTTTGCATATTCTATTTTTTAACAGATAAATATGTATCTCTCATGTTCTTAACTTTACAAATAACAGTCTGTTTTAAAAAAATTACGATATTTAATATGCTTCATCGTTAGAAAATAATTCTTTCTTTGATTCATTAGAAATTCTGAATCTGTAACCAAAATGCTTTTCTAATGGAAATTTAAATACGTACAACATATCAATCTGCGGGAGCGGCAGTGACAGTTTAACATAACGATGAAAAATAAATTATTGTTTCTCGTCTTTTTGAGTTGCCTTAATCAACTAATGAGTCGCTTTAATCAAGGCACAATATCTAGTTGGTTCTAACCAATTCTAACCAATATCATTATAATTTACAGATATATCAAAGCAGCCGAATCTTTATCATTATGATATCTATACATACTGAGAGGACTTGGTAAGAGATACAAAATTAATCGAAGATTTAAAAATACATTAACACGGCACTTTACAATTAACTAATCTACACAGGCTAGCTAAAATAAAATATTATAAAATGGAAGCAATTCTGAAAATATTGGCATAGAAACTAGGCATACGTAGACCACAAACCCGCCGTGATTACTGCTACTATTCCACAGACTAGTCTAACAGCGTAGCCACCGATTCACATTGAGAATCCATCAAGTGTAGATATCCACGCACAATTTGGTAATTGAACAAAGTAAACGTGATGGCTCAACGGTTCGAATAGTATTGACAGTAAACAAAACTCTTTGGGAAAATGTGATGGCTCGACGGTTCGAATAGTATTGACAGTAAACAAAACTCTTTGGGAAAATGTGATGGCTCGACGGTTCCAGCAGTATTCACAGTGAACAAAACTATATGGAAAACAAGCGCTGGAGGCAGTGGTAGTCCCTGCCTGGAAAGTCAAAGGAGAAATTGGGGAGGTAGTATTAATCGATGTCATTGGTGAAACCTGCATACTGTAGATTATGCGTTGGTGTGCTCCTAAGTGTTCAAAAGTAGGGCTAGTGTAATAATTTAAGCCCTTCCAACGAATTTTGTTGCGTAGCTTTCTGTGATCAGCATAATTTTTTCTTATTTATTATTTTGCTACTCTATATCTGGACATTAAATGATATCTCCGCTTCAATTAGGCTACCATCCGAGAAGATTGATCACTTCAAATCATGTCTCCACTTCAATTAGGCTACAATCCGAGAAGATTGATCAGATAATTTCTAGATTGGCAAGTGACTTGTTACAACCTCCGTTTCATTCTTACGATGATTCGGGACAGTTTTAGTGTTGCTTTCAAGCACAGAACAGTGAAATTGTCTGTGTTTTGTTGGATGGGATTTAAGTTTAAGAGCCATTACCATCCGAAATTATTTTTCATTACCTTTTCCTGAACTCACACATTCTCTTCTCCTTCCTTATTTTCGGAAAAATAATCGTATTGCAAGGAGTTGGAAGCACTGACTACATCGAATAACTAGGTACGCTAACACATTCTCTTCTCCTTATTTTCGGAAAAATAATCGTATTGCAAGGAGTTGGAAGCATTGGCTACATCGAATAACTAGGTACGCTAAGAAAAGTATTCCAGATACTAGTTGCATTTTTTGAATTTCTTTCATCAAAATTTATTATTCGATTCCATTAAAAAGGGGGCCAGGAATGCTTGCATCTGAGAAGGATTTCATGTTATACGAATCAAATTTTGGTACAAATGAATAACATAAGTATAACAAACCAACATGAAAATTTGAAATGGGGATTGTTAGGGTTTTTGAGTTTTGATAGTTCCATCTAACATCATCCTAATTCTATTCATTAAACATCCTAGCCATTTGCTTTTGTATTGTGATATAAGCGTGGATGAATAGATAAATAGAATAGATAACATTATAACGAGATGTAAAACATTAAATATAATGAATAATTTTTATAAATCGTGTAACATTAGTTTTCATTAGCATCATATAGTTGTATATATTACGAATGGTTTATAGCCTAGTGATATAATGGGTAAGCTTTGTATGTGGAAAACTAATAAAATGAAATACACTATTGAATATAGGATGTACGATAGACATGGACAAAGTTATATGGGTTATGATTTCACAAGAGAGAGGATTGAAATGGTGTCTAAGGACAAAATTCCATACTCTTAGAATTCAATGTCAATTTCATAAAATAATTATCATTACCATATAGTCCTCATTTGTCTTATTATAGCCAAAATGCATATGTGAGGTTGGTAGAAGAGTCACTCTAGCAATTTATTAACCCATGGGCATGTATACACATGTAAGAGGCACCTGATAGAGTCATCCCACTCATGTAAGAGGCATAGATGACAAAAGTGAGAAGTTAATTTCTATTTGGTACAAGGGATACTGACATTGTATGATCCAATAACAAATAAGTTGATAATTAGTAGAGATGTTTAATGTGAAGAAAATGAAGAAGGGGATGTAAGCATTGATAAATCTATAACAATTGAGAAGTAATACCTCCAGTAAAAGATGATGCAAAGGAACAAGTTATACAAAGAGTTCAACAGGATTCACAAATTCAATCATGAATTAAAAATACCTGGACAAGAACTCCAATACATTTGATTGAAAGTGAGTCATCTACTCCAGCAACTCAATATTCTCCTACTACTCGATCAAATCATGAATATGATTTCTCAAGGAATAGAATGAGTAGAAGTTTGAGAGATATCCATGAAGACTTAGTTGCAAATTCATATTTTTCACTATTGAGTTGCCAACTGATATCTTTTGAAGAGGTAATGAGAGATGAAAATTGGGTCAAAGGAACGGATGACAAGATGGCTTACATAAAGAAAAATAATACATGTGATTTAATAGAATTACTAGAAGATAAAGTTTGCATAAGTGTTCAATGGGTATACAAAAAAAATCTCAATGAGAAAGGAAAAATAGAAAAGTAGAAAGTGACATTGGCACTAAAAGGATTTGCACAACAACCTTAAGTGGATTATGGTGGGACCTTTACACCATTTGCAACGATAGGTATACTTAGAACTATCTTAGCCATAACAACTTAGAATAGGTGGAGAGTTTATCACATGGATGTTAAGTCAACATTCTTTAATGGCATTTTAGAATAATAATTATATGTTGAGCCACCACCAAAATATGTGATAAACATTTATGAAAATAAGTTATACAGGTTGAATAAATCTCTCTATGGACTTAAACAAGTTTCTAAAGTTTGTTATAGTCAGAATGATTCATCTCTAATCAACAGTGGATTTAGTAGAGGCAATAATAAACCTACATTGTATACATATTCACAACTAATATGTTATTGGAGATGTTTAAATCAATTATGAAGAAAAATTTGAAATGAAAAATTTAGGGTTAATAAGATTATTTCTTAATATGATAATATCTCCACTATGTGAAGTGGAGCTCGATACCGAGGAAAGCTCTCGAATTAACATAGTCAAACCCATGAAATAAATAACCTAAGAAAACCCCTAAGCTCCCTCTCCCTCCCAACAGCTACCTTTGGTGTGCTGAAGTCACCATATGTCAGTGTCCCCCACACCTCCCTCCCCCATGGCAGAGCTCGACGTTGGCCTAGGAGCTCTTTCATTCAAAGATACGGTAACAGGTCACCCATTAGATCGAGACTCCTCCTTCACCAAGTTGGCTTCCAACACAACCTTCCTCCCCTTAAGAGAAAAACTAGAGAACAAAGCTATGAGGCAAGAGAAAGGAAAAAAGGCTTAGAATCACTCAAAAAAAGGCACCACCTCTGCCATCCCTTTAGAAATGGAAGCAAACACAAGAGAGGGTGAGGTGCAGCAAGAAATAATAAAAAGAAGGAGTATCTATAACCCAAAAGACAAGAAAATTCTAGAGTTGCAAATACAAGACTGAGGATTAGTTGTTTACAAAGAATACATGCAAGAACATGCAGTAACCTACAAATTCATGGGAATTTGGCCCACAGAGAAAGCCCTGAACTAGTGGATCCAAACCAAATGGAAACGAAGGGGGGAAATCAGACTCCAACTTGGATTAAAGGGGTTCTTCACAGCTATCTTCGACCTCCTAGAAGATAGAGACAAGATATTTGAAGGAGGTCCATACTTCTTCAACTCAACAAGATTGTATATGATATTTTGGAAAGAAAAATTCACTCCTGAGAAAGAGGATTTCACAAGAGTCTAAGTCTGGATGCACCTCTACTCCTTGCCAACAAATTACTTGGCTCCTTCGGTCCTAAAAGGCATAGGAGACCAATTGGGAGATTACATAAAAATGTATGAAGGCACTAGAAGTGGTCATTATGTCTCGTATGCTAGAATATCTGTGTATATATATGTCTCTGGAACCCTCCTAGAAGCTAGAAGCTATAAAACTAATTTTCAGGGATGAAGTCTATCTCCAAAGAATAGATTAGGAACATATTCCCTTCTAGTGTAAGAAGTGCCATCAACATAGACACCTCTTCAGGGACTGGCCGCAAAAGAAAATCCCCCAAAATGTTGAGCATGCTAGCAAGAAAAAGGATAGGGAGGGATTTATGAGAGTCAACACAAGAAACACAAATAGCAAGAAAAATAATATAAATAAGAAACAACAACTTGTAGTCACTCAGAACCAATTCAAGGCCCTATTCAACCTTCAAGAACAATCATCTCCGAGTAACCTAACAGAGGATGAAGCAAGGGAAGATAAGAAAACCAGAGAAAACAAGGAACAAGAGGACAGAGGTTCAAATCACAATAATAAGGAATATGAGAAATCACAGGAGGATATAGAAATGGAACAGATATTAGTGGATCAAACCCTAGAGGAAAGTGCTATAGAATAGGCACTAGAAGGAGTAGACCTAGTATCAATAGCAGAAGAATCGAAAAAAAATGTATAGAGGCAATCAAAAAACACCAACTCCAAAAACTCAAAGGAGCTTATCTCCTCCAAGAGGAACTCAAGCACATCATAGATAATCCACCATTTGACAAAAACTCTTCAAAAGGCATTATAAAAAATATAACAACACGAAGATATAACTCAAAAGGACCAAGCCGTAAAAGGGGAAGAAAAGCCACGAGCCAACTTCTTCAAGATTTGGGCACCAAGCTCATCAATGAAGGAAAGGTAAAGGCCCTAGCCCTAACCCCCTCTATTTATCAATGAATTGCATCACTTGGAATATAAGAGGACTCGATGGTCCATGAAAAAAAAGAATCCCGAAAAATAGAATCCTTGTCAATAAACTTGATATCATCCTCATTCAATAAACTAAACTTGAGTCATCTCACCTACCTCTCGTACAAAACTCTGCTTCAAACATTACAATTACTTAACCAATTCTGCCACATGAGTAGCAGGAGGAATTATGACCATGTGGAAAAGCTCATAGTATGACCTCATCTCCTTTGTTGCTACTCATCACTCCATAACCATTGTATTAAGAATTATCGGTTCCAATGAACGCATCAATATCACTAATATTTATGTCCCCAATAAGGCTGTTGACCAAATGAAGATGCTTCAATGCATCTCCAATCTGTTGGATTCCATCCAACTTGCTTTTAAAATCCTCACTGGGGACTTCAACATGATAACAAATATTGGGAAAAGGAATGGTGGAATAAGGAAACTGGACAAGGATTTAGAAGCCTTTCTATCCACTATTGAAAGCCTCAATCTCATAGGTATACCCACAAGTAACGTCACCTTTACTTGGAATAATAGAAGGGGGGGAGGGGGGGGGTGAGGGGGGAAGACAAATAGCTTCCAGACTAGATTGTTTCCTCTTCCATGAAGAATTTTATCTCACCTCATGGGAGATGGAGGCAAGAATTCTCCCATAAGTTGGTTCTGATCATTGGCCTATTTCCTTGAAGATACATATCTCTCCTGGCCCAAAAAATAGGCCTTTCACATTCAAATCCTTTTGGTTGGATCACCCACATTTCTTGGGAAAAATGAGGAAATGGTGGGAGAACATGAAGACAAGAATTGGAAATAAGATGTACACATTTCAACAGAAATTAAAATCCATCAAAGAGGAAATATAAAAATGGAGGAGGGAAACTTTTGGTAATATAATCACTGATAAAAAGAACTTGGAGGAAAAAATGGAACTCCTCCAGCAACAAATCATCAATGATGGCATTGAAGGTCAAAGAAAACAAGAAGAGCTTAAGTGACAACAAATTTGGGAGGAAATGGCTAGTCAAGAATAAAAACTTTGGCATCAAAAATCCATAATAAAATTGCTAAAATGTGGGGAGAGGAACTCTGCCTTTTTCCAACGATTGATGATCCAACACATAAGGAACAACAAACTTCTGGCTCTGTTGGCTTATTGGGGCCTAACCCAAGTTTAGAGTTGATTTAGCCAAACAAATCCCAGTACCACTGGCCCTTTCGACAACAATATGCGAAGCGTGGATTGAGGTCTCACCTGAAGTAGTATAGGAGGGTGCTAGAACCAGGTTTCTGCACCCTAGAGATGTCTGATGAGTTCAAGTGGTCCACAGTTAGACCATGGGTGGAAGTTGTTTCACGCTCTTTCCATACCTCGCAACCTGAGATACTGCCTTCACACAACCCTACTCAGGGGCTGAATGCTACTCTTTTGCGTTATTACCCAAGACTTTACTAATATTTCAATGTTAGCTAATTATCTATGCCTACTTGAGTGCTTTAACATTATAAACCATTCATACAAGTGCGCACAGTAAATAAACAATATATGTGTGAATCATATCAAACATGCATTAACCCAAGAACAAATACATAGAATTATGATAAAACTTCTCTTTATTAATTTTTTCCTTGGCTACAGACTCAACTCCACCTTGCGCACTCAGCTACAGGGGTCCACACACTCAGCTGCAGACTACTAGGCCTCTGCGCACTCAGTTGCAGAGCCTTCTCCTACTCTATGACCCAAAGACACACTTTACACTTAGTCACATAGACTCTTCCTTCTCTACTATTACTTATCTATATTTTACACTTAGAGCCTTGCTCTAGTTATACAATCCCATGGTCCGCGGACCATGGGTAGGCCGACATTTAGATTACAAAACTAGGGCAGACAACCCTATGACCCTATCATACTTTCGTGCTCTACACCTGCAATTCATGGAGATTTACAACAAAATTAGGTCAAAACTTGGGCTTTGAGCCCCAAAACATACATTGGGGGGATTTCATGCCCAAAAACCCCCCAACATAAACATCATGACTCACCCTCGAGTCACTCTGTCGACGTGACTATCTTGGCGTGGAGTCCCTCCAACTATTCTTGAACTACGCGGAGGTTAGTAGCACACTAAGCTGTGCTTGCTGGATCTGCTGCATGGGCTATTTTGAGACCTCTATGTATGAACTGCTTCCATACATCTGTATCGGTATCTGCTACATATGTTTATAGTCTTGTGCCTTTGTACGGATCCTTGGAGTGCGAAGATTGTGCTTTGCTCAACTAGTCAGATAGCTGGCCCACCTGTGTAGGGCTTCAAATGGCTACCATTCACTTTACCTAGGAAGTGTTCTTTATTTAGTTTGACTAGCTATACTGCAGCTCTGTCAGTGACCTCCTTAACCACGTATGGTCCCAGCTAATGCATTCTGAATTTTCCTGAAAATTTTTCAAACTTACTGTCAGACAGCAGCACTAAGTCATTTATGTTGAAGGTGCGCAACTGAATATGGTGATCATGCCAGGCCTTTTCAAGTTGCTTTTGTACCTGCTTATGAAAACTAGCCAAGAACTGTTCCTCCTCAAGTTATTCCAATTGTGCAAGCCTTTCCTCCAGAGCTTCGTGGTCCATCATTCGTCTAAGCACTGTTATGCACAAACTAGGTACGATATATTCCATTGGCATGAAAGCTTCCACGCCATAAACTAACCAGAAAGGTGTTTGTCCCATCAGTTTCTTGCACGTTGTCTTATAAGCCCATAGCACTGCAAGTATGTGCAGGTCCCAATCGCTTTGCTGCGTGTTACCCACTTTGGTCAACGCAGTCTCCAATATTTTTTTGAATGCTTCTATTATCCCATTGGATTGTGGGTGATACAGTGTTCTTTTCTGATGATACACTTGGAACCCTTCTGTGAGTGCACTGATGGTTTCGTTCAGGAAATATGTACAGCGATTGCTCATTAAGATTTTCGGATAGCCAAATCAGGTCAACACATTTTCAAACAAAAACTTCACAGATGTAGTGGCTGTGTAGTCTTTGATCGGTTGTGCTTCCGCCCAATGTGTCAGGTACTCTGTTGCGGTGATGATGTAGCGCACGCCCATTTTTCCCTGAGGTTTGATAGGTCCCACAAAGTTGATTGCTCATTTCTTAATTGGCTGTAGCGTCATTTATGGATTCAATGACATCTCATCCCTCCACGATGGTTTTTCGGTCCTTTGACATATATCACAGGCCTTATAGTGTGCTTTTGAGTCCTCGTGAACGGTTGGCCACAACAACCCCGCGCGAAGAATCTTTTGTGTGCTCGCTCATCTGGCATAGTGTCCACCTGCAATGCCCCCATGTGCTTCCATGAGGATCTGACTTTGTTCAAATTCAGGTACGTACCTTCGCAATATCTCATCATTTCCCATTTTGTGTAGGTGCCCCACGATGACAGAAAAATTCACCGTGCACATCACCAATTCCTTCTTCTGTTGGATGGAGTATTCCTTTGGCATGGTCCCTATTGTCAGAAAGTGGATTATATCTCTGAAGCTTCGATCTGCAATGCGCACAACAAAGAGTTGTGTGTCAGCTAATCCTACCTCCAAACTAGTAGGTTTCTCGCTCGTCTCAATATGCAACAAGTGATCTGGTCTTGCATTCATGCATCTAGGTCTTACCACGATCTCAAAGTCATATTCTTAGAACAATAAGATCCATCTACATATTAACCCCCCAAACATAGGCTTATTGACCAAGTATTGTAGTGTGCAATGGTTTGTGTACATCTTGAAATGTCCTTCTAGCAAATAGTACTGGTATTTTTGGAGCACATACACCATAGCCAATCCCTCACGCTCAGTTGTGGAATAGTTATTTTTGGATTTGGACAATTTACAACTTGCAAATGCGATGGGGTGATCCAAGCCCTCTCTACCCTCTTGTGTGAGAACCACTCCCAATGTGATACATGACACATCAACATGGCCATGAAACTCCACATTCCATTTTGGAAAGACCAGGATTGGAGCGGAGACCAATTTCCCCTTTAGGACATACAAGCTCTTCATGCAGTCATCATTCCAGAAAATGTGACATCCTTTTTCAATAGTTTCTCCATCGGCACAGTGATTTGGGCATAGCTTTTGATGAACTTCTGATAGTACCCTGTGTCTCTCAAGGTAGCGTGCAACTGTTTAACACTTCGCGGTGCTTCCAAATTCATAATTACTGCAATCTTCATGGGATCAACCATTAGTCCCTGTTTGCAGACCACATGTCCAAGTAGGTTCCCAAAGGGAATGAGGAACGTACACTTCTTAAGGTTCAACGCAATCTGGTGTCGTCAGTAACTATCCAGCATCAAGTGTAAGCTTGCTACGTGGTGCTTAACCAATCCAAAGACAGTCTAATAATCTAGATAGACCTCTAGGAATTTGCAGATATATTCTTTGAAGGTGACAACAAATATGCGCGAAAAGATGGCCGACACATTCTTTAACCCAAACAGCATGACGGTGTACTGAAAACAATCCCATGCAATGGTGAAGGTGGTCTTGCTCCTGTCTTTCAGCACAAATTTGATCTGGTGGTACCCTAAGAACCCATTGGTGAAAGAATATGCTTCTTGCCTGCCAACATTATTTAATACTTCATCTGTGAACGGTGTTGGGAATGGGTTGTGTACGTAGACCTCATTCAACTTCTTGAGGTCCACACATATTCTTATCTCATCCTTCTACTTTTTCTCCTGTACTACCATAGGTCTCACCCAATCAGATTCTTCCACCGGCTCAATAATTCCGGATGCAAGCATTTTTTCTAGTTCTACGCGGACATTTTCCTTGTACCTCATATTCAAGTGGTAAGGCCTCTGCTTAACCAGTTTCACGTTAGGTATTAGGGTGATCTTCATCATCCCTAAGTCGCCAATGATCCCTTTTAAGTCCGTAATCTTGGTCGGGAATAAGTCTTGGTACTCGCGGACTAACTCAACGACCTTATCCACCGTGGCATCATCCCAATAATCACTGAGCATTGCATACTTCAGTTTAGCCTCCATCCCAATGTTTACCTGCTTCGTTTTTAGTGGCGCGGGGATGTTAGGATCTTCAATCAATGGTCCTTGAACATCACAACAGCCTTCAGTTTCTAGAATTTTAATTTTCCATGGGTCCTCATCATCCTCCTCAATATTGACATTGTAACACTCTAGCGCGTAGCTTAGCTAGGTCCCCCATTCCAGCTGAAGCACTTCCATTGGCTCCTGGGGTATTTTGAAGATAGTTGTTTTTACTGCTTGTAGCACATCATCAATAGTATCCCACCAATGATCCTCAAATGTGAAGGTTAACAAGAATCCTTTGCGCAAGATATCCCATTTTCTCATACCATGGTGGAGCTCCATCTCAGTATACCAATATCGGTATGATATCTAGGGTATGACATAACAGATGCACCCACTCAGGTTGTGGCTCTTTCGCGTAGACCTTGGTCCATTTCACGAGGTGTGCACATGGATCATCCCATCCATCATATTTGTCATTTAGCCACATCTCAGGCTTCCCAAATCGTAGGCGCATCATCCTTCTGCATTCCCACTAGTCCTAAAAATTATTCTAGTGTGTACCCATCACCTTGCGGGCATAGTGTGCAATACCCACTTTAGAGCATCAAACCATTGCTATTCTGACACTTCTTTTTAAAATTTGTTCAGGAAATCATCCACCTCGCTCAACCCGTCATACATAGGCACATCTCTTACCTCTGTTTCCACACAACGCAGTGATTTTATCATCATGTTGCAGTTGAGCATGGTTACCTCATGTAATCGGTTCTACCATCATTCTATCTCCTTGTTCAAATCTGAGGTGCGAGAGCTTTCCCGCTCCCATGAAATCCTTCCATGCACTATTGGATTCACCCAGTTTTGCTCCCATGTGATTATCTTGTAGATACAGTCTAGATCATCATCGCGCACTGGCTCAGTGTAGCGCGATCCTTCCATAGGGTCTAAAGGTACCACTATGCGCAGTGACTTTTTCTCAAAAATCATTTTATGCTTCTTTAGATTTTCACTCCATTCATGTCAGTGGCCCAATCTATTCCCAGTAGCACGAGATAGGGATTATTGTCATCAACATTCTCATCACTTTGAAATCTACAAGTGTGCTCACACCTTTGATATCTACTGTTGTTCCCTACAATATTCCCATTGGTAGGATCTTTTGTTGGTTCACCATTCACAATTGAATAGGGGACCATTGCAATGCGGGCCTGCCCATGCGCTCCCATGTCTGCTTTGGTAGGACGTTCATGTCTGATCCTAGATCTAGAATCACTTGATCCATTTCATATTTCGCGATCTACATGGTCAATATTGTCTCTCTTCCTATTCACATTGTGTACTTCTCGAGCTTCCGGACTACGCACTGTTCTCTTGGTGCGGTCCCAACACATCTAGTGATGAGTTCTTACAGCCCCTTCATAGCCTTGCTATCACGCAGAAGCTTCATGCATGTCTCCAGAAAGGTAGTGAGCATTGATGGGTCCGTCTCTGGTTCCAGTTTGTCTTTACTACTTGAAGTGGAGGCCTCCATGAATCACTTCTTAGCTTCCATGAATGTCTCCTTGGTGCACTCTAAATCAAATTCTGGTTCCTTTGTTGGAGCCTTGTGAATCCAGGCACTCTCTTCAGGCTACTTGACTTTGTCATCTCCTGTCGTGATACCACTTCGGAGCATGATGTTTACAGTCATGTCTTCCTCGCAGTGCTCAGACCTCATCATTTGCAAGTTTTGAGTCGGGGAAGGTTGGAGTGTTCCTTTATCGCGCAACCTTGCTATCAGCATGAGATATTCCTCTGTCTGATGATCAAACTAGGTACAATATAAAAATGATGCTCTCATTGGATATGTTCAATCGCAGGCATAATGCCCTGGCCCTCCGTAATTGTAACAAACCAACTGTCCACGACCCCTTCCTGGCCCCATTCCACCTCAACCTCATTCGCACCCCTGAAATCTAGTGTGCGCCATCTTTACATTTTGATTGAGGGCTCGTGTTTCGGTCTGAACTCTGTACGTAGGAGTCCGGTCCATCATCAGTTCATAACTTCTACAGGTACCCTCATCATGGCCTACTGACTTGCAAAAACTACAGAACAACTATTGGGACGTTTGTGTATACTTTTGTAATAGATGGTAGTTCTCTGTAGCATGCTTCCCTCTTATTTGACAAATCGTGCACCATAATGCAGGCGTCGTGCTCGGTCTTTCTTGTGCCTCTAGTCTTAATGGCATTAACCCTCCTCCTGCCAGGTAGTTCGCGAAGACTGGACAATGGTCCTTGTCATGTCCCTAGCCTTTGAAATTTATGCACCATACCTCCTCGCGTGCTTCTGGGTGAGTTGTCCTGTCTTGTTTCAAACTCTACATCTCAAGACACAAGTTTTTCAATGCTTGTGGATTTGTTGGACTCCCAGGTTAGGATCTTGTATCAGGGTCTCCTGCAGTCTCATTGCAATCTCCAATGCCTTGGCGTGAGTGGATAACTTCTGCTGTGACAGCGTGGTCCTTAGATGTGGTGTTAGTGACACTACAAACCATGCGTGGTGTTTCCCATCCGTCAAGGTCATGTTGGCTTCACAAATCATACCCTTCAGTCTTTGATCCAACTCCTAGGGGGTCTCGCCTGGAAGCATCACAATCTCCTTAAATCCAATAATCGACTGTGTCTTTGATTTAGGCCTACTAAATTCCCTGTTTAGCGCAACTTGGATATCCACGATCCCTGCGTTTGGATTGTCACTGAAATTCTTAATGTACCACGTCAGTACCTGATCCTGCAGAGAACTAATCAACGTTGCTTTCTTTATGTTGTCATCCATGACTCCCTGCACTTCCCATATAGCCTTTACAATGAACCAAAATTGGTCTGGATCTTCATGTTAGAAAATTATACATTATAGAGAAATGGAACACATAAAATATTACAAAAATATAAACACAGAAAATGCATAAAACAAGAGAGACACAGATATAGGTGGTTCACCCAGTTTGGGCTACGTTCACAGAGAAATAAGTAGTCCTTCTTTTATTATATTATCCAGCAAACCGAAGAGATACAACCTACAACAGGTCTTCTATAACTCCCTCTTCACTCTTAATATCCTCTCTCTTCCTCACTCCGAATATAGATATACATAGACGCAATACAATTCCCTCATATATAGCGAGGGGTTGCCTTCTAGGGAAAAAAACCCTAAATTAAACATAACTTCTACTATCAGATCTCCGCCTAATGAATGGCCCAGATTGACTACGAAATTACAACATTTTACAAGGCAATTTTACATCTATTCTTAGCTTCAAGGGTGTTGCCCCCGAAATCCCCTGCTGGGGGGGGGGGCTCCTAAAAGGTCGTAGCCACCCCCCTTGGACCCCCTCGTAGCAAATATTTTACAGGTGGTGTTGCCACCCCATTTCAAACTGGGGTCCAATGCGGTGATACCTTTGAATACAGAATATAATCAGGCTTCACACCCAACAATCTCCCACTTGGACGCTGATTATAGCAACTCCATCGCTGCTTCATTTGCTAGACAATGACTCCACTTTGGACCTAACTGTTTCTCATCTTCTTCATCATACTTGAAGACCAATTTAAACTGAGCAGATTCTCAGTTTCTCCTTGGTTACAACTTTTGTTAACATATCTGCATGATTCTGGCTAGTGTGTATCTTTTCCAGTTTCAACTGTCCATCTTCCAATGCTGACCGTATGAAATGGTATTTGAGCTGTATATGCTTAGTCTTGGAATGAAATGCAGAGTTCTTTGCAAGATGTATGGCACTCTGACTGTCACTGTATATCCTTCCCAACTCCTGCTTCTTACCCAATTCATCCGAAAACCTTTGTAACCAAATCATTTCTTTACTAGCCTCTGTAGTAGCAACATACTCTGCTTCTGTTGTTGAGAGTGCAACAATACTTTGCAGTTTTGAAACCCAACTGACATCTGTTCCACCTACAATA
Source organism: Pinus taeda (assembly GCA_000404065.3). Taxonomy (NCBI): domain Eukaryota; kingdom Viridiplantae; phylum Streptophyta; class Pinopsida; order Pinales; family Pinaceae; genus Pinus; species Pinus taeda. Next base: position 97,323 of record APFE031600584.1, on the reverse strand, counting down.
AATACATATCCTGCAGTGCTCCTCCTGTTGTCTCTGTCACCTGCCATATTTGCATCAACATATCCTTGTAGAGCAATGTTTGAACCACCAAAGCATAATGCTTGTTTTGTGGTACCTCTCAAATACCTGAGAATCCACTTCACCACCATCCAATGTTCTTTTCCTGGATTGTTCATGTACCTGCTTACAACTCCCACTGCATGTGCAATATCAGGCCTTGTGCAAACCATTGCATACATTAAGCTTCTAACTGCTGATGCATATGGAACTTTAGACATATGAGCCATTTCTTCCTGAGTCTTGGGACATGCCTCCTTACTTAAATTGAATGGCTAGCCAAATGTATACAAATTGGTTTTGCATTCTTCATATTAAACCTTTTCAACACCTTTTCTATGTACTCACTTTGGGACAATGTTAATTTGTGATTCTTCCTGTCTCTAGTTATTCTCATACCAAGCATTTGTTTTGCAGCACCCAAATCCTTCATTGCAAATGAGTTTACTAATTTCATTTTGAGCACATTTATTTCCTGCATGTTAGAACCTGCAACAAGCATGTCATCTACATACAATAACAATATAATATAGCTACTATCATTTTGCCTTTTGAGATAAACACAATGATTAGAGTGACTAGTATAACCTTGTTCAAACATAAACCTGTCAAATTTTAGATACCACTACCTTGGAGCCTGTTTTAAGCGATACACGCACTTCTTCAACCTACACACCAGTTTTTCCTTCCCTTTTACCTCATATCCTTGTAGCTGCTGCATATATATCTTTTCCTTCAAATCCCCATGGAGAAAGGTTGTCTTTACATCTAACTGCTCAAGACGCAAGTCTTCAGTTGCTACTAGACTTAGAATAGTTCTAATTGAAGTCATTTTCACAACAAGAGAAAATATCTCATCAAAGTCTATACCCTTTTTCTGTGCAAACCCTTTCACCACAAGTTTAGCTTTATACCTTTTTCTACCACCATATTCTTCCTTCAACTTGTAAACACATTTATTCTGCAATGTTGTTTTACTTGCAGGAAACCTGACTAAGTCCCAAGTCTGGTTATGTGCTAAGGAGTTCATCTCTTCTTTCATGGCTTGCTCCCGCTTCTTCTTGGTTTCTACCTGCATTGCTTCTTCATAACATTCTGGTTCACCAGAATTAGTCAACAATACATAATATAATGAAGGAGAGTATCGTTCTTGGGGTCTAATCATCTTAGTAGATCTTCTAACACCAATTTCAGGTGTTTGAAGTGCTTGTTGCTATTGTGGTTGTTGTTCTAGTTGTTGATCATTATGATTTTTAGGCACCATCACTTTTTCTGTGATCTCATCAAGCACTGTGTATTCTCTGTTTTCTTTTTCTTGTTTCTTTTCCTACAACTGATCCTTATACAAAACCTTTTCATTGAAGATGACATCTCTGCTCCTAATGATTTTGTGTTTTTCATAATCATAAAAGTGATAACCAAAATCATTAACACCATATCCAATAAAGGTACATTTCTTTGATTTTGCCTCAAACTTTGTTCTACTTTCTTTGTGAATGTGGACAAAGGCTTCACAACCAAAAGTCTTTAGAAAAGAGTAGTTCACCTTTTTACCTATCCATGCCTCCTCTGGAATACCACCATCCAAGGAACTTGAAGGCCCTTTGTTTATTAGATAAACAACAATATCTACAACATCTGCCCAAAATTGTAAAGGAAATCCTACATGTAAACGCATGCACCTTGCATGCTCCATGATTGTCCTGTTCATCCTTTCTGACATGCCATTTTCTTGTGGTGTTCCTAGAACTGTCTTCTCTCTGCAAATTCCATTCTATGAGTAGTACCTATCAAACTATTTGCTACAATATTCACCTCCATTGTCCGATCTAAGACACTTCAACCTTTTTCTGTCTCATTTTCAACCAAAGCTTTTCGTTTCTTGAAAGTATCAAATATATAAGATTTATTTTAAATACAATAAATCCATGTTTTTTTGGTTGCATCATCAATAAAAGTAACACAAAAACGAGAGCCACCAAGAGATGATACCTAAGTAGGTCCCCATACATCTGCATGCACAAGCTCTAATTTTTTGCTCTTCTTTTCTTTCCCAACTCTAAGAAATATGACTCTCTTCTGTTTTTGATAAACACAATTCTCATAGGATTTTAAATCAACATGCTTCAAACCTGGCAACAAATTTCTTGAGTGAAGAATCTGCATCCCCTTCTCACTCATGTGCTCGAGCCTATGATGCCACAATGTTGTATCTTCTCTTGTAGAAGTTAAAGCATTAACAGAATTAGAAATACCATTGTATAAATACAATGTACCAACCTTTTCTCCTTTTGCCATTAGCATGGATCCTTTAGTGACCTTCCAGGTTTTATCTGTGAAAGTAGTTACGCAACCTTCACCTCCCAATTGCCTAGTTGAAATCAGATTTTTCTTCAGATCTGGAACATGCCTTACCTCCTTCAATAGCCACTGATTTCCATTTTGTTTTTTTATGAAAACTGTACCCATTCCAACAATTTTACAGGGTTTATCATCACCCAATCGAACTTATCCAAAATCTCCTTGAACATAATCATGAAAATGTTTCTTATCAGGTGTGGCATGCAATGAGCCCCCTAAATCTACCACCCAAGCATCAATAATATTTTCTAATGAAAGAATCAAATCATCTTGCAACACATCGCCTGTTACATTCACTTCATGATTAGTTTCTTACTGCATGTCTCCTTCTTTTCCCTTTCAAGACTTGCAACCTTTCTTCAGGTGTCCTTTCTTCTCGCATTTCCAGCACACTATCCCCAATCTAGACTTGGATCTGCCTTTTCTTGACTTACTACAATATCATGGGACCTTTCCTCTTTCCATTTTTCTTCTCCTAGTCTCCGCAATCAAAGCATTACCTAATGTCTCACCGGAGCTTTTCCATCGCATTTCCTCGCTAAGGATTGCACCGACAACATCATCAAACTTTAAAGTACTAGATCTACAGATAGAGTTACTAATGGCCATAACTAAACCATTCCAACTTTCTGGCAATGAGCACAGAAATAAAAGAGCCCTAACTTCATCATCAAAAGTTACCCCTAGAGAACCTAACTAACTTGTAAGTGTATTAAAATCATTTAAATGGTCTACAACAGATCCACCTTCTGACATCTTCATATTAAATAAACACCTCATAAGAACTAACTTATTTGAGGCCAGAGGTTTTTCATATAGTTTGGCCAATGTCGACATTAAACCCTCTATTATCATTTCCTTTGAAATATTAAACACTACCGACGCTGCTAAGCACAACCATATTGTTCCAAGTGCCTTTCTGTTGAGAATATTCCATTCTGTGTTTGTCATACTCATTGACTTCTTTGTCTTTCCGCTCAATGGTATGTACAGATCTCTCTGATACACATAATCTTCCATCTACATCTTCCATAGCTAGTAGTTTTGGCCGTTGAATTTTTCTACCCTAAACCTACCATCTTCCGCCATTGCTCCTACTCGAACCCAAAACCCTTCTCTCCTGTGAGTTTATCAACCAAATAGACCTTTGGCTCTAATACCAGTTGTTAGAAAATTATTTATTACAGAGCAATGGAACACATAAAATATTATAGAAATATAAACACGGAAAATGCATAAAACAAGAGAAACATAGATATACATGGTTCACCTAGTTTGGGCTACGTCCACGGAGAAACAACCAGTCCTTCTTTTAATATATTATCGAGCAAACTGAAGAGATACAACCAACAACAGATTCGTTGTAACTCCCTCTTCACTTTCAATCTCCTCTCTCTCCTCACTTCGAATACAGATATACATAGATGCAATACAATTCCCTCATATATAGCGAGGGGTTGCCTTCTAGGGCAAAAAACCCTAAATTAAACATATCTTCTACTGTCAGATCTTCGCCTAATGAACTGCCCAGATTGACTATGAAATTACAACATTTTACAAGGCAATTTTACATCTATTATTAGCTTCGGGGGTTCTGCCCCTGAAACCCCCCACTAGGGGGGATCCCTAAAGGTCGCAACCGCCCCCTCTGGACCCCCGCCTACAACAAATATTTTATGGGCAGCATTGCTGCCCCATTTTGAACTAGGGTCTAATGTGGCAATAACTTTGAATACAAAAGATAATCAGGCTCCACACCCAGCACTTCATTCCCTACTCCTTTGAACACCGACAATTTTATCACGCTCGCCATATTGAACTGTGGTGGTGGCAGAGGTGGTGTGGGCGAAGACGGGGGTGAAGATGGTGAAACTGGCAATAGTGTAGGTGGAAGTGGTATGCGCGGAATTCACTGCCTTATCAAACTAATCGCACTTCTTGGTGAAACCTTTGCGAGCTCTTCCTCACTTTCTCGCGGAGGTGAAATCAAAGGGCTAGCTTCTATTTCTCTACTACCTTTGTTTTTATAGATCCTCCCACTTCGCGTAGCCCCAAACATCAATTTTTTCACATAATCTGCTTTTCACATAGTTGCATCTTAATCCAAGTGTTCAAATATTTAACGTACTTACCTCGCGGTCCTTTGAGGAAGAGTCGTTCTGCTTCGCTATAGCTGATTGAAGTATATGTCGTGAACTTAGTGATAAACCCTCCTATAATTCGATCGAGCCAATGGTCCACAAAACACACAATCTTCTCTCTGATGCTTCCAATGCGTGCACCAACTCTGAAGTCCACACAATAGGTTTTTTGAGCCTACACCTTCCCTGACTGTCTGTTAGCTTCATGATCCACTCGTAGAACTTAGAGGGGAATGATGCAAAGAAAATTTTGTGGATTTACGTATATAAGTAGCACTCTAACCACTCTTCCTTCGATACTCATAGATTCCTATTTTCCTGTGCCGCGAACTCGTAAATCTTCCTGCCCAATGACTCTTCAATTTATTTGTTTGTCAGATTCCAGTGATATGACATTAGACATCTCTTATGCAGATCCTGGTCATGGAAACAAAACCATTTGTTGGCTTATTGGGGCCTGACCTAGGTTTAGAGTTGATTTTTCCAAACAAATACCAGTACTACTGGCCCTTTCAGCAACAATCTACGGAGCACGGATTGAGGTCTCATTCGATGTAGTATGGGAGGATGCTAGAACTAGGTTTCTACACCATGGAGATGTCTGATGAGTTCAAGTGGTCCACAGTTCGACCCTCCACGGAAGTCGCTTCACACACTTTCCATACCTTGTAGCTTGAGATACTGCCTTCGCGCAACCCTGCTTAAGTTCTGAACGTTTTGCTTCAGTGTTATTACCCAAGACTTTACTGATATTCCAATGTTAGTTAATTATCTTTACCTACCTGAGTGCTTTAACAATATAAACCATTCATACAGGTGTGTGTAGTAAATAAATAGTATATGTGCGAATCATATCAAACATGCATTAACCCAAGAATAGATACATATAATTATGACAAAAATTCTCTTTATTAATTTCTTCCTTGGTTACAAACTTGAATCTACCCTATAGACTCAGCTGTAGGGGTCCACGCACGCAGATGCAGAGCCTTCTCCTACTCTATGACCTAAAGACACACTTTACACTTAGTCACTTAGACTCTTGCTTCTCTACTATTACTTATCTATCTTTTACACTTAGAACCTTGCTCTATTTATACAATCCCATGGTCTGTGGACCATGGGTAGGCTAACATTTACATTACAGAACTAGGCGGACAACTGTGTGACTCTATCATACTTTCGTGCTACGCGCCCACAATTTATGGGGCTTTACAACAAAATTATGTCAAAACTTGGGCTTTGAGCCCAAAAAAATGCCTTGGGAGGATTCCATGCCCAATAGGATCTAAAGAATGGAGAGGGAAACCTCATCCATTCTCATGAGGAAATGGAAGAAGAACTAAATCAATAGTTCATCTCTCTCCTCACGGAGCCAAGGAATGATCAAGCAGAGGATATATAAAAAAATACCAACCACATTCCTGAGATCCTCACTCAGGAACATAATAAAATGCTTCTGAGAAAGGTTTCACTCCAAGATGTGGAGGAAGTGGTCATGAACATGCCTAATGGGAAAGCTCTTGGCCCGGATGGGTCCACCATTGAATTATACAAAGCTTGCTGGTCTATCTTAAAAAATGAGGTCCATGCCTTGGTGGAGGAATCTACAATCCAAAAGTTTGCCTTAAAAGCTCTCAATGCCACCTTTCTCACTCTAATTCCCAAAGGTGACAGTGTAGACTCCCTGGACAAATTTCATCCCGTAGCCCTCTGTAATGTAATATACAAGATCATGTCCAAAGTTTTGGCCAACTGCTTAAAAATCATCTTGCCTCTTTTGATCTCCCAACACCAAACTGGATATGTGGAAGGTCAGAAAATTATAGATAGTATAATCCTCTCCCATGAATTAATCCATTCCATCAAAATACAAAGGAAACCTCGAATGATGATCCAATTAAATATGTCAAAGCGACAAAATCAGTTGGGCTTACACGAGAGAAGTGTTGGCCGCTTTTGGGTTCCACAAAGAACGTATAAAATGGATAATGGCATTGGTTTCGGGAGAGTTTTTCTCAATCCTTCAGAATGGATCCCCCTCTCATCCATTCCACACATTTAGAGGAATCCGACACGGGGACTCGATTTCACCCTTTCTCTTTATCATAATGTAAGAAGGGCTCAACCGCTCCATCACCGCTGTCTTATCTTGTAATGCCCTATCTGGCCCCAAGCTCTATGCTTCCACTCTTCCTTCCATACACCAACAATTTGTGTATGGCACTTTTCTCATGGGTCTTGCCACTGCAAAATAAGCCTCATACTTAAAGGTCATTCTCTCTTCTTTCTTTGTTGCCTCAGGTACCTCCATCAATCAAGAAAAATCCAAGATGTTCTGCTTCAATACCCCTTCCACTATTCAAGGAAACATTTATAGAATCCTTGAATTTTCGATAAGAAAGATTCCCTCCAGATACCTCAGTGTCCTCTTCATAGACAAGCTAAAGGCTTGTTATACTTGGGAGGCTTTGATAATCAAACTAGAAAAGAGGCTAGCACATTGGACCTTCAGGTCGCTAAATCTAGCAGGACATCTCATTCTAGTGAAATCTATTTTACAAGCTATCCTGATTATTTATATTTGGATTTGGCTTCCCCTAAAGTGATCTCCAACTCAATAAAAAATTTGCGAAGGAACTTCCTATGGAGAGGTTCAGAAAATAAGTAGAAGTGGGCATTAGTGGCATGGGAAAAAATGTGTAAGCCCAAAAGAGATGGTGGCCTTCGACTTAGGGACCCTGAGCTCCTCGGAAAAGCCTTGGGAGCCAAAACTATGTGGCGATGAATAATAAATGCTAACCCCCCCTAGGTACTCTATGGAGGGAAAAATATGCTCCCACCCACTTGCAAAAACAAATTATAAGGCTCAATGGGAGTATAAAAGGTTCGTTCATTTGGAATCAGGTGTGGGAAAACTAGGCAATTATCCATAAACACAATTTTTGGTAGGTGGGAAATGGGGACAAGGCCCTTTTTTTGGAAGATGCTTGGCAACAAAGGTCTGACCTTGATAAGGATAAAATTCAACAGATCAAGATCAAAATGCAAAACAGGGGCAAAAGCAATGTTTGTCGTTATTGGAAACCCAACATAGAAAGTGATTGGTCGACAGAATGGATTGATGAGAAAGAGTGGGATCCCCCAATCAACCCTCAGGTGTGGTAGGAGCTCTCAAGTGAACTCCAAAATAGATAAATTCTCTATGAAATCTCAGAGGAAAAAATCAGATTGGGGAAAAACCCAGCTAGGCACTTCAATATAAAGGAAGTGCATAGATACATCGCTCTACATGACCAACTTCAACCAGAGCTCAAACGGAAATCATTGTGGAAAATGAAACACTAGCCAAAAATATTTGTCCTCCTTTGGCTTATAAGGCACAAGAAAATTCTTACTTGGGATAATCTTAGAAAAAAGTGTTTCTTTAGACCCTCCAGATGCTACCTATGTCAGAAAAAAGAAGAAACTACAAATCGTTTGCTAAATGAATGCCCCTATGTAAACAAGATTTGAAATTGGGTGTATTTGGTCTTTAAAGAAATGGATCAGGATTCCTCCTCAATTCTTAACACCATCAAAAAATGGCGATCCTCTTTCTCTCCCAATCCTCTTGTTAACAAGGAATGGAATCTTGTCCCAAGTATCATATGTTGGGCACTATGGAAGGAAAGAAATGCCAAAATCTTCTGGGAAAACTCACTTCGGGAGGAAATCATATTCTTTAATGTTAAGAAAACAATTCGGGAATTTGTAGCCTCCTCTATTATATAGGAGCCCATCGACCCTCCTAGTAGCTCAGATATGAGAATTCTTTCCATGTTGTATCTCCATCTCGCTCTCACACCTATTGCCTCCTCTATTTCCAGAAACAAGGGACCTGCATGCATGTGGTCACCTCCATAGCTAGGGAAACTTCAGCTTAACTATGATGGTGCAACCAAAGGAAACCCAGGCTCAACAGGCTTTGAGGGGGTCTTTAAGAATGCTCACAGGGAAATTTTGTGGATTTATGAGGGCAACATTGGTACCTCCACCAATAATGTTGTAGAACTCCATGCTCCGGAATGTGAGATCACCATTGCAAAGCGCTTCAAGTTTAGCCCTTTGATCATCGAAGGTGATTCAACTCTGGTGATGTAGGTCAACAGAAAACTTCAGCAGGGGATGAATGCTGCCAGAGTATTTGACAATTGGTGTTTAAAAAAAATACTACAGAGAATAAAAAATATAGAAAGCATGGAAGACCTTACTTCCAGGAAATGAGAAGAGAAGGGAGCAAGTTGGCGGATAGGTTGGCTAACAATGGTACGATAAGTAACCTCTAGTTACGATCAAGGTTATGGCATGACCTAGAATATGGTGATATCTATCAAAATTGCAAAGTCATAAATGCCAAGGACAACCAGAAAAATGAACATTAATCATTCAAGGATCCAAAGTCACATTAATTATTGATCAAGAAATATGGAGGACTATAGTTATGACATTTATCTACCCTAGGTCGTCCTTCGTCTGATAGTTGTGTGTTATAATCTTCCTACTACTCCACTCTCTACCGGGGTCTCTGTCCTTATTTCCAATCAGTCCTATGAGGTACTATCCCCACCACCTAACTTAGGTACCTCCCATGCTCCAACTTCACTCCCCTTCCCTCATCGCCCCGCCCCTTGAGGCTCCCTCACTCCTATGAATACCACCCCTCACCCTCTCCTCCCCATCATCCTGTCCACTCTGGTCCCTTGGTCTTACTATCTCCCCCCTATGATTATCATGTTCTCTGTTCCTTCCCCTCCCATGGCTCCCAAGTGCAGTTCTAGTCCAGCATCCAGTCGGGGGCGCAAACGATGTCGAGATTCCTCTCTCTGGAACTCCTTAGGTTCTCCTCCCACCACTTGCATAGATTCCTCGACAAGGCATGCAACTATAAATTACTCTATTGCTATGAACCTTGAAGCCCAAGAAAGAATTGAAAGCTTAGAAGCTTAATCCAGAGCTCTAAGAAGAGGATTTTCCTCGGATGAAGTGGCTTTTGACTTCACCTGGATCGCAGACCCTTCTCTAAACATAACTGGAGAAAATATCTATGTGTGCTCCACTGATATTTGGTGGCAAATAAAGAATATCCTTGGCCTGGCTTTGTAGGAGAAGGAAAAGCACTCTAAGGTGGTGGAGAAAAAAATTGACAGCATCACTAACAAATGTGTGGTTTTGTCGAGGCAGTCCATCACTGCCCTTTCATTAATCGAGACTCTCCTCACTACATAGTCTAAAATAAAAAGTCTACTGCTAAGATGCATTCCCTTGTAGAATTCTCTCTAAGTGTAAAGAAATAAGTGGTGGGAGCCTCCTCCAACCATCCATCTACTATGGCGTCACAGAGGGAAGCACCCAGGAGCAGCCAATAAGCTTGGATGATGACCTCGTCACCGCCAACCCCTAATTCGCGCAGCAAAATCCTTTTTTATTTGTCTCCCTTTCAGACTTGAGGTCACGACAGAGAATGCGGTGGTGATTTCAGAGCAGAAAATAAATCTCTTGGGTACTGACAATCCTAATTCAACTCAAATTTTTGGTGTCTTTTTCGATTCAATGACAATTTTGGTGTCTGTTTTTCTACTCTATTTTGAGCATTGTAATTCTCATAGCAAACAAAGATTCTATTTTTTCAAGTCTTAATGTAACTATGTCAATTTGGCTACCAAAATAGCTAGGGTCATTGGCTCTTGTGCTGGAGACACTGTCTCATAGAAACCAACTTGTGTAACTACCTCTTCTATATAGTGATATAACATATCTTATTTACAAAGAAAAAGAAAGATTGCTTCTTAATATCAAAGTGATTCAATTATATTCAAATATTTTTGTGGTTCGAGCAAGGTATGCCATGTATGTACTCAATAGGTTCAAGATGATGACTTGTAAACAAACATTGAATCCAATTGTAATAGGAAGAAAACCCAGAAAAGAAAATATAGAATCCAATGTAAATCCAACTCTATTCAAGAAATTGATTGGTAGTCATTTGTATCATATTGCAACTAGTTCAAACATTATGTGTGTTGCCAATTTTATTTCTAGGTTCATGGAGTCTCCAAAAGAATCACACTAACAATGAGGACAAATAATTTTGAGATACATTCTTGAAGCAGTAGGAAATGAAATATTATATTCCAACTCTAATAATGATCTTTTAGTTGGATATAAAGACAGTGGTTGTGTAGGTAGCATGGATGATAGGAAGAATGTTTCAATATATGTTTTTCATTTTTTATTTTGCATGTGATTTCATGGGCATCAAATAGGAAACCCATTGTGTCAATCTGATTAGCAAGAGTAGAGTATGTAGCACAAATAGTAGCATTTTGTCAAGAAGTATGGTTATTTTCAATATTAGGTGATCTACAAGAGGAATCAACTAGAATATATTGTGGTAGTGAATTAACAATATATTTGACAAAGAACCATGTTTTTAACTACAATAATAATAATATTGATATGAAATATCACTTCAATGGAGATTTCATAAAAAATGGAAAAATCCACTTATAATCTTGTAAATAAAAAGAACATTTGGCTCACACATTCACAAAGTGTTGGGTCCCTATAATACTAGTGTAATCCCCCATTATTATTGTCATTGTAGTGTTTATTGTTATTGTTTTTCCCATGTTGTCCCCATACTGTTATTATTGTGCCCCATAGAAGCACAATATTGTTATTCTTGCATGCTTAAATTATTATTGTTATGTTGGCTCTAATTATATTGTGACCCCTTAGATTCCTATATATAGAAAGGAGGTTTTTTCATTTGAATCATCCAAGAATTGTTAATTTATGTAATGTAAAGGAGACTCTCCCCTCAAAGAGGCTAATTTTGAATTTGTTGATCTATCTCTTCTACTTTGTGATATGGTTGCATAACACTTGGTATTAGAGCTTTGGATTCTATGAGTTCACTGCTTCAAATAGGTCCTCATGGAATTTATGCTATTTTTTTTTTTTTTTGTTATATGAAGCTTCAGAAGCTGAAAAAAAACCATTTGAGATGAAATCTTGATGAATGTCGTGTCTGAATTTCATATCTTGCCTCTTTATATTTTTAGAGATATGGTCCAAGGAATTTAGGGTTTTTGTAGGCTCTCGAATTCCATCTCAAACATGTGACATTTGGAAAATCATCATAACTTTCCCTCTTAGCATTGAATTCCAATTTCATAAAAAAGTGATAGAAATAGGATGGATTGTAGTTTGTTGGGTATCATGTTCAAGTACGAAGGTTGAAACAGTGACACGGGGCACTTTGTACAAGTTCGCGCTACTGAACTAGTCTATAATCAAGTCATTGTGGGAGTTTGGGCATACTAATTTCTTGGAGACTCCAATATTGACCAGACTTGTGTGGTTGAAAAGAGGAGCCAGAGGAATACCATAGGATGAAAATTAATACCTTGAAGATCCAAAATTATAGAGATACAACCGATTCAATATCGAGCTCCTACAAAGAGAGAAAAATGATGTGTATTTTTTTAAAATTTGCATAAGTTTTGTTTGAAAAAATAATTTGAAGTGATTCAAAGGGAATAGTGAAGCATATTAATCATTAATTGATGCCCCAAAGAAAAGAAATGGAAACACCTAGTAAGAAACCTGGAATTTCTACTATGACGCATGAAGAAGAAGAAGAAATGCAACATGATATAGAAAAATTACAAGACTAAGTGAAACAATTTTCGCTCTCACAAAGAGTAACCAAAAATGAAATGGAAGCTTAGATGGATGGTTTGAAGAATAACTTAAAATTAGACATGGAAGGATTGAAGAATGGCATGAAAGCTAATATGGATGACATGAAAGATAATATGGAATATTTTAAGAATGGTTTAAAAGCAGACATGGAAGCTTTCAAGGAAGGTTTGACAAGGTTGCTACAAGAAATGCTTCCTAATAACGAATAGGTATTATATGAAGCTCATGATGATAAAAAAATAAACGTTAATCATGATTTCATAGACTCTAACATTGGATCGAAGACCCACCATGTTCCAAACATCGATTTGAGGAAGTTTTATGGCAAGGATCCCATAACATGGATACTGTAGATGGAGCAATATTTCGATATCCGTAATGTGAAAAACACACAAAAGGTATGCATTACAAATTTATATTTGGAACCCAATTAGCTTTTATTGTATTGATTTCTTTTCTCTCATAAAATTTCTTTTCACTTGGTGAATTTTTACAGAGGAAATAATAGCACATTATGATGATAAAAAGAGCAAAACCTTATTTAGTAAATTGATAAATATGAAACAAAAGGGTTCAATGGTGGATTACATTGAATACTTCCAAAAATCGAATATAAGGGTAAATGATATTCCATAAGAGAATAGGATTGATGTGTTTACAGGGACTTTAAAGGATGACATCCAACATGAGGTTCACCTTTCAAAACCCGATTCATTAGAAAAGGCATTCAGGTTGGCAAGAAAAATTGAAAGCAAAATTATGGCAACAAAGAACCCTACCACTCACAACTATAAAGATGGAAGTGTTGTTGTCCCTAGCCTTCCACAACCTACAAGGTTGACACCACAACAATTGGAATAAAAGAGAGCAAAAGGGATTTATTATAGCTGTGATAGGAAATACACTAAAGGTCATAAGTGTGCCAAGAAGAAATTATTTTACATATATTGTGAAGAGGAGGAAGAAGGAACAAGAAATGTCAAAAGAAGAGGATATACACTAGGAACCAACCCTAGAAGAAGAAGAAATGAATCTGACCATATCTTGTAATACATTGGTAGGAATTAACACTCCTCAAACTCTCAAGATAGAAGGACATATCAAGAAAAAATGGTAATAGTATTGATTGATTTAGATAGTACCCATAATTTTATTCATTGTAAGATAGCCAAGGAATTGAATTGCTTCCTAAATCTAGCACTAGAGTGTCAAGTGATGGTCACAAATAGAGGAACCATAAATTGCTCTGAAAGTGCCATAATATCAAGTTATCCATGGAAGAATATGTATTGAATAGTACAATTCTTTCCATTCCAATGGGTGGTGTTGATATTGTACTAGGAGTCCAATGGATACATTCTTTGGGTACAATATCATTTAATTTTCAAGAACTTTTCTTGAATTTTTTTTTGGGATCCTTGAAAGGGAGACGAATTAAAGGTTATCATAGGGAAATCGTGAAATATAATCATCTCTAACGACATGAAAAAGCTTCTAAATAAAGAACAACATGGAATTATTTCACAATTATGTTCACTAGAGGTTCCCCATTGAAATCATCTGCTTCTCCAAAACTCCAAAAATTATTGGACAATCATTCCAAGGTAGTTGGGACTCCCAAAGGCCTCCCACCTATTCGTGATCATGACCATGCTATTCATTTGATTATAGGAAGTGTTCCTCTAACATCATGCCTTACAGATATCCCTATTCCCAAAATAGTGAAATTGAACGTATGGTTGCATAAATGCTAGGGTCTAGTATAACTCAACCTAGTCAAAGTTCTTTCTCTTCTTCAAGAGTATCAATGCATGACACATGTGTCTGGATTATAGAGAGATAAAAAAACTCACTATTAAAGATAAATTTCCCATTCCGGTCATTGATGAATTATTGGATGAAATACATGGATCAATTTGCTTCACCAAGTTGGATATTTGTTCAGGATATCATCAAATCAGAACGAAGACTAAAGAAGTTCCGAAAACATCATTTAGAACTCATGAGGGTCATTATGAATTCTTGGTCATGCATTTTGGCCTTACTGATGCATATTCTACATTTCAAGGTTTGATGAATTCCATTTTCAAACCCTTCCTTAGAAAATTTGTGTTAGTATTTTTTGATGATATACTGATCTACAATAAGTCTTGGAAGGATCATGTTCAACATGTTGGTAGGGTGCTCAAACTATTGGAGGAGAAACAATTATATGCAAAAACTTCCAAATGTTTCTTTGGATTACATGAGGTGGAATATTTGGGTCATATTGTATCTCATGAAGGTGTTAAGGTAGGCCCTAGAAAAATTAAATCCATTAAGGAATGGAAAATTCCCACATCCAAAAAGCATCTGCGAGGATTTCTTGGGTTGATAGGGTATTACTTCAAGTTTTTAAAGAATTATGGGATAATAGCAGCACCTCTAACAACATTATTGATGAAATATGCATTTTCTTGGACTCCAGAAGCAACAATGGCCTTTGAATGCCTTAAAGAGGCAATGTGACAACCACTGGAATTAGCTATGCCAGACTTCACAAAAACCTTTGTTGTGGAATGTGATGCCTCAAGAAATGGAATTGGTGTTGTTTTAATGCAAGAAGGAATACCCATTGCTTTTTAAATTCTCCAATCAAAGGAAAGTATTTACACAAAACTATTTATGAGAAGGAAATGCTGGCATAACTACATGCATTTAAGAAATAACGACCTTACCTGACGGGAAGACACTTCAAGGTAAAAACGGATTGTGATAGTCTTAAATACTTTTAGAAAAAATATTATGTTCAGAAGAGCAACAAAAATGGCTCACAAATATGTTGGGTTATGAATTGGAAATCATCTAAAAAAGGGGAAGCAAACTATTGCTGCAGATGCACTCTTAAGAAAGGATGAGGATGTGGAATCATTGCTTTGTGCCATTTCTATTATCCAACCAAATTGGATAAATGAAGCAAGGGATGAATGGAATAATGATGAAGAAGTGTGGGCACTCATTCAAAAGTGGCAACAATATCCCAGTACATCTAACACATTTAGCTAGAAAATGATTCATTATGGTACAAAGATCACTTATAACTCTATAAGAATTCCCAACTCAAACAAAATATTCTTTTCGAATTTCACACCTCTCCATTAGAAGGGCACTCAGAATTTTTAAAAACTTACGACAACGTTAAGAAGGAATTTTTTTTGGATGGCCTTAAATATGATATTCAAAGTTTGTGTCGGAATGTTTGGTTTTCCAACAAAATAAATTTGAAACAATTAAAACCCCGCTTTGTTACAACCTTTATCCATTCCAAGTCAACATTAGGAGGAGGTTTCAATGGATTTTATCACAGGTCTACCCATGAAGGAAACTGTGTCATCATGGTGGTAGTTTATAGACTTACCAAGTATGCACACTTTTGTGCATTATCTTATCCATTTAAATTTAGTACAGTTGCTACTAAATTTACGGAAATAATACAAAAACTACATGGAAACCCAAAGATTATTGTAAGCGACAGAGATCCCATTTTTACTGGAAATTTTTGGATAAAATTATTTTCATTTTGGGTACTCAGTTAACCCATAGATCATCTTATCATCCTCAATCTGATGGGTAAACTGAGATAGTGAACAAATGTTTGGAAGGATATCTTCATTTCTTTGTAACTGATAAACAAACACAATGGGTCAAGTTGTTGCCTCTAGCTGGATGGTGGTATAAAACTTCCTTCCATACTGTAGTAAAAATGACCTCATTTATTGCACTTTATGGATATTATCCATCATCCATCACATCATATTAAAGAGAAAATTCTAAGGTTCAAGTAGTGGAAGATCACACCGAGTATCAACAATAAGTTCCTCAACTCTTAAAGGATAACCTCACTTTTGGGCATAATAGAATGAAACAACAGATGTATCAACATCACAACAAATTAAGTTTTGATGTAGGTGACTAGGTATTTATACGACTAC
This sequence comes from Pinus taeda, assembly GCA_000404065.3. Lineage (NCBI taxonomy): Eukaryota > Viridiplantae > Streptophyta > Pinopsida > Pinales > Pinaceae > Pinus > Pinus taeda. The sequence goes on along the minus strand of APFE031600584.1, from coordinate 81,044 downwards.
AACCATATAAACAAATGTCCCTCAAGTAAGCTAGGAAGGATAATAAATTATCACCAAAGTATTATGGTCCGTACAAGGTGTTGCAAAATATTTTTATTATGGAATACAAATTGGAGCTTCCTGCATCTTCTCGAGTGCACCTAGTTTTCCATGTTTCATGCTTAAAGAAGTTTATAGGTGACAAGATCTCAGTTCAAACAATATTGTTAGAACTTGAAGAGGAAGGAAAAATCATATTAGAACCTGAAGCAATCAAAGAAACAAGATCTTGACAGCTACGAAATCGATCAATTTCAAAGTATCTCATTAAGTGGAATAACTTACCCACTGAAGATTCCACATGGGAGGATGAGAATTTTATAAAGAAGAATCCATAACTACTCAAGCATTGAGGACAATACTTTTTTGAAGGAGAGGGGCATGTTAGGTCTCTATAATACTAGTGTATTCCCCCATTAATATTGTTATTGTAGCCCTTATTGTTATTGTTGTGCCCATATTGTCCCCATATTGTTATTATTGTGTCCCATAGAAGCCCACTATTGTTATTTTTGTGCCCTTACATTATTATTGTTATTTCAGCTCTAATTATATTGTGACCTCTTAGAATCCTATATATAGAAAGGAGGTTTTTTCGTTTGAATCATCCAAAAATTGTTCATTTATGTAATGTAAAGGAGGTTTCCTCCTCGAAGAGGCTAATTTTGAAGTTGTTGATCTATCTCTTCTTCTATTTTGTGAGTTGGTTGCATAACACAAATCCATTGACAAGAGATATATTTGAGTTTCATAGAAAAACTTAGGTTTTATAAAGTTGCAAGTTGTATTAGGATGTTACAAGTTGTATCAAATCTAGGTTGCAACACTGGCTCTTTTTGGTAATTCGTAAGTGGAAAATAATTAGAAGTATGATACTATTGGGCATCAACTCATGTATGATCCTAACAAACTGCGTAACAATATATGTAGTAGGCTACTTTTGACATGAGATGTATGATGCGTGTTTATAACCGCATTGAAGAGTAGTAAGTTATAAAGTCTATTGTAAAATTGTGCTCGCGACATTTTAACCTTGATAAGGATTAAAAAAAATAAAACCTCTATTGCACCTATGAACAATTGTGAACACTCACTAGTGAAAGTGAGATTTGACTACCAACCTTTGCATATATGAAAATATTACTAATACATTTAATGAGCATGACTAAAGTTACAATGTGGTACTTATAAAGAATGAATGAATGAGTGTAAAAGGTGAGGGGGTAGTCCTTGAAGAGGATAATAGAATGTTTTCAAATACATTCAAAGAACCCCTTTATATTATAAATGAACGATCATTCAAGTAGTAAACATTGACTATAAGGGCTAATTGATGATTGATCATGTCTTGATTGAATTTAAGATGGTTGGTACCATTTATTAGTTAGTGTTGCATGACTAACTATTAAAACTATATGCATTAATCAATTTTGATTAAATCTTATTGAAAGTTGTAAACAAATATTGTGCTAATTTACTTCATACTGCTAGTCTATTGGTAACAATACACTGTGGAAATTGGGAATGTTTTGATTGTTACCATAATTTTTATTGCACACGTTGATGATAAATGAACACCTTTCAATGATTACATTATTGTTTAAATTTTTATGCATATGCAAGAAAATTACTATGACTATAAAAATGAATATTGTCTTAACCATGCATACCTATGATTGCAAGTTCTTGAAGGTGACAAAGAACTCTGGTCATGATACAATAGTGTTGTCAAATTGACTGATTTGATGGTTATACTAGTATAATGTTAGAACTAATTGTAATTCGATAATGTTAATTACCTTGTTTGTTCAAATTTCAAAATCACTAGTATGCATTAATGATTGTTGATTGAATGCATGTGGATAAATGAAATGAAATGTGGCATGAGTTATAAATTATGGTAATGTTGGATTAAAGTATTATTCCCTTGATCATTTTTTTGAAAAATAACTTTATGGAAATGTTTTTTTAAATTTATTTGGATATAACGCCTATAGGATGTATCCTTACTTGTTATAACACTTTCGATGCATAGAACGATGTTACATAATGCTTTTACATAGTTTTATTACGTAGTTTTGTTTATGGAAATTAATAGGACATACCTTTCTACATGTTGAAATATTGAAAACTTTGATGCATATGAAAATAAAATGCATCTTGAATACACATGACAAATGTATTGTGCATAACAATCTTTGGTAGAAGGCATGGTTTTATTAAAATCAATTGTTAGTAATGTTGTTGATGTGATTAAACAAGAGTAGCTTAATGACAATATAAGAACTTATGAAATGTAAAATGTTGTATAATATTATGATATTATGTATAATATTATGATATGCAAAATATGATAATGTTTTTCTAAATTGCATGATTGTTATTATGTGAAAATTTGGAATAAATACCACATGTATGACATGTGATTATTTCTTATCAATTTACTTTTATAGATTATGTGACTCATGCTGAGGGAAAGTATGAATTCATGATGCACATAAATGTTTCTTTTCCTTCGATGATAATATGCATATTGTCAGTTATGTAATTTACAATGGAAAAAGGTGTTAAAGATAGTTTAACATTGGAGACAGTTAGGGACAGTTGTGAAAGCCTAGGAGTCCTTGAGTTGATGGTGGTTTCTTGCCCAAATGAGTTGATGGTGATTTCCTTCTTGTATCTCCTTTCCTTAGAGATAGATGATATCACTACAGGAAAAGATTTGGCCAAGATGGTAAAGAACAGAAAAATCCTGAGGCAATTGTGTTGATTTTGGAGCTTGTTGGAGGAGGCCAAAAATTCCTGATAGATGGGATGTTGTCAGAGGAATAGGCAAGGATGTTATCAAGAGGAATCCTGTATTAGAACCTGTGTGGTCATTGGAATTCTTGAGTTGGTTGGCCAATGGAATTCTAGACTAGATCTAGTAAGGTCTCTGACAAAGAACTATCTGGATGTGAAAATAGTTCAATATGGTTGTGAAAATCAATCCCAATTGGTTGGGAGGATAATTGTTTTGCCAATGTGGTTCTCATAGCAGAACAAATTAAATAATCAGTTATATGTTGTGTTAAAAATGAATTTTCCATATAGTTGTGTAAGAATTTTATGTACATCTTGACCGGAAAATGGCCTAGTGCTTGGAAATGAATTACTAGAGGTGTAAGTTCCTTTATTGTATTACCAATCTTGTGAATGTATTTAGCGAGGGGCAAGACAATTTTCACTTGATGAAATTAATGGTCATTTTGATGATTAGAGAGCTAGGTGCTCTATGAGTACTTTTATAAGTACTATGTGGATGACTATAGCAAGAGCTAAGACACTATGCACATGGTGTACTGATTTATTGTTTTGATGATTAGAGGGTTGGTGATCTCTGATTACTTGTGGAAGTACTTTGGTTAAAATATCACTTGACATTGTATGAATGATAGATAGCTAAAAGTATTTCATTTGATTGACACTGATAAAATTAATAATATTTTCTGATACCATTACAAATCAAGAATTAGTAGAAAAATTAATTGTAATTTACTTCAATCAGTTAAAAATTAGGAAGTTCGTGGCAAACAAATTTTTAATGCCTGTGAAACTAAATGTCTCTTCGGAGGGGACAAGATTAAAAGGGGAATGATTTTATCAATTGGAATGAATGCTAATAAGTGAGAGAGTGATACACAACTCTTCCTTGGCCTCTCTCAAGAGGAGACTACAATATTTTCATTCATTCCAAATTTGTCACAATTTTTATATTCTAATAAAATAATTGCAAATTGCATGGAATCTTGTTGTTTAGTAGTATTTGCTTCCCCTCAAAACTAGAAGCAATGGAGCATGTTGAAGCAATTTCATGTGGAACAAAATGTGAGAAATTTGTTTCTGCGGGTCAACAGCGATGACGATGCTCTTGACTATAGATGAGGTGTCTTGGAAGTTGTCATTGGCACATGCCCAAGTTTTCATTGGCATTTTCATTACTCTATCCACTTAAATATTCAAACTAATAGTAAATGTGCTATCTATGGAATTAGTTAAGAGTATTAACTACAAATTTTAATGAGATGTTGTGTGGAAGGTCGCAGTGAAAGAGTAAGCTGCATCATCAACATATTCCAACCATCAAACGGAAGAGATAAGTTTCAAGTTTATTTCTTGAAAGATTCTGTGTGAATTCATGGGCATGAAATGGTAGGAGCCAAAAATTTTGTGTATAGAGGGATAAGAACCCTTGCTCATTTTTCTTAAAATATTATGTGTTGAATTCATAGAAGCAATGATTATTGGGTTAGAAGGAAAACACATTCATATGAAAATGAAACATAACTACTTTATGCACAAAAGAATAACAATTGAGTTAGTGAAATACCTAATTGCATGCACCATAATAATAACTATGGTATTAGTTCTTTTGGAAAAAGAGTAGTTGTTTATGCACATATATAATAATGATTTTGCTAAGTTTCTTGGAATGAACATGGGTTTATATCCATAGAAGTCATTGTTGTTATGTTATAATTATTTGCAAAATATATACATATTCATACCCCATATTCATAATTATTTCTATTGAAAATAATATATGTTGAGGTGCATAAAACTACAGTCATGATGCTAGTCTTTTTGAAGCTAATACAAGCTATTATGTTAGTATTATTGGAAAAAGAATAAGAATATTTATGCTGAGACATTAACTATTGTGTTAATTTCCTTTTGGAAAGTAAGTATGTATTTGTTTACATAAAAAAATAACTAGTGATTCTACAATTCTAGAGAAAGGAATACGTATTGCATGCACAAAAAAATGATAGTTGATTGAGATATATTTTTTAAAAGAAACACACTTTACATTCATGGAAAGGAAAACTATTAAGATAGATTTCATGGGAGGAAATTTAGTTTACACACATGGAGAGAATGGCTATCATGTTAAATTCTTTTGGAAAAATTTTTAGAAAAATATTAGGTTATTTATTTATTTTGGGAAAATATCATGCAATTGCATGTATAAAAATAACAGACATTATATTAATTCATTTTGAAAATATTACATAACTGCATATAAAAAGAAATAGCTAAGGGTTTAGTTTCAGTTGAATAAACTTTATATAATTGAATGTGATGTGACCCAACCTCACAGCCCCGCAACCCTGTGTGACTTGGGTTTAGTTGACGATCGCCAGACTCACAATACGGTGGTTCTTTTCTAGTGATCACGTGCTAAGTTGGCGATGTGTATTGGTTTGTAGCTGCGGGCAATTATTGCCACATTTAACTCCACCCAATGTACCTCGGGCATGGATCCTCCGCGCGTTCTTAGGCAAAATATCCTGGTCTTGTGTTCATTTGAGAGGGTTTGGTTGTGGTGTTCGACTGCTGTGAGGGTTTGAATGTGGTCTTGCCTTTTCTACGACTATAAATTCTTTGCAACTGGTTATGGGTTTGCCCAACTTCAATGGAGTAATACCTTCTCCCTTCTGCTAGCTTTTTTGTTGGTTAACACCCACAGTAAGTCTCTGGGTTTCATTTGACTGTTCTTTGCCTTGAGATTGTCAAGAATTTTGAGTTCTTTACTAGGCCCTGTATTCAACTCTTGTCGTGCTGTCACCGTCATCGTGCTATTACTTCTGTTCTGGTTTGGTCACTCTGTTGTGGTTAATCGATGCCTGTAATAACTGGTTTATGCTTGGTTGTGTTTCTTTTCATCGCTCTCGGCTGTGCGGTAACAAATCTCCAGGTTTCAGCGACTTCCAACAGGTATACTCTTCCTCCTTACTTCAATTTAAATTTCCCTATTAAGATTCGTATTAACCAGGGTTGCTGCTTTGGTCTTCGTTTCAGTTGTTCGGCTAGGCTCTGCTTCTCGGCTTCTCAGTCCACTTGCACAGGTAACTAACACCCAAATTCTTTTGGTTTTGCAGCTGTTTTGATGATTTAATGGTAATGCTCAGACAGTTACGTTGCGATGTTGCTTTGGCAGGTCATGGTTCGACTGGGGCTCATGGGTTCTCCGGGTTTTAATGCTCAAAAGGATAGCATAATCTCCGATAAGCTTTGGTGCTCCAATGCTTGTCAACATGCGCTAGCTTCCTTAACTTTCTGTAGTTTTGTCTGGTCGGTTGTTGTTGCCGTGAGCTGTTGCTATTCCCTATGTATTCTTGGTCTCGGTCACTTGTTCCATCAGTCGTTTGTCAATGGGAACGTTGGAGTTTTTATTCCCAACCCTAGGCCAAGGTTTATCTAATTCTTGGACGCGACACTTTGGTTTTGTCAACAATTATATATTGTGATTAAATATGAGTCGACTTAAAAGAGAACTGGTTGAGCTATGGTTTCATTACTCAGAAATTACGTGGAATTCTTGGTCTTGAGGCATTACCTTTCTCTGTAGATTGCTTCTTTGATTTGATGTGTGGTTCTGTTCATTCCCGAGCCTCTGATGGTGACATTCCTGTAACGGGGTCCCTTCACGTCATATTCTGCTTGCAATTATACAGTCAGTTAATTGCTTGATAGTCTGTTCACTTGTTGAGAATACAAAACACTGTAACCTCACTGTGGCTTCCCTCTAGTTGTCAACACTGTTAGTTTTGATTCGTTATGCAAGAAAGAAAGTTTTGTTATTCAACAGACAGACAATATTTGTATACAGATAACCAATTAGAAAAATAGATCTGTTTCTCTTATTTCATATTTGTGAAATTGTAGAACCCTGCCTTGGTGTTACATCTCTTCTTTTATATGTTGAAATTACAGTTAATTCGAATTGTCCCTCATGGTCAGTTGAATGGAAAATAGTTTGCTAAACAACTATTTAATTATTATTTACAAGTTCTGCTTGTAGACAGTTTTGTTTCTTTTTCTCTTTCCTAATTTAATAGATAAATTTCTAACTGACTTTTATTTCTATTAAACTTATAATGACCCTAACCGACACTTAACTTTATCTTTTAGTAATTAAAAAATAAATAAACGGACTATCTGTCTTATGACTTCCTAAACTTGAAAATAAAAGAAAGCATTCCAGATACTTGTCAACCTTCCAACCTGGCGAGACTTCATCCAGTCATGGCGAGCTAGATGCTCCTGCATCAGGCTTCTGAGGCAAAAAAAAATCATGGCTTCGGTCCATGAGCTTCTCAACGGAAGTTCCTGTTTGTTCAATATCCCTGGCGTCAAGCCATGAACTGTCCTTGATGGGTGGTTCTTCCACTTGACCAGGTACTGCATATACTCTTTCCGCCGAGTTCGCTTAACCACCTGAGTGTCGAGAATGCTTCCAATCTCGGGAGGTTGAACGTAAGGCATCTGTCTCTTTTAAGTCTCCTCGTCTTCCTGGGTACGCCACGTAGGTTGCGTGGTTCCATCTTCTTCCTTTCTCTCTGGGTCAGCCGTGTACGGAAACAGGTCTGCTACGTTGAAGATAGGTGAAATGCCTATTCCGGGCGGTAGCTGTATCTCATAGGCATTCGCTGAACATTTTCGCAGAATCTTACAGGGACCTATCTTTTTATATTTTAATTTATTATACGTACCTTTGGGGAAACGCTCTTTGCGTAAATGTGCGAGGACTTCGTCCCCCACGTCAAATTGTGCTTCCCTTCTCTTTAAGTCAGCATGCTGTTTATATTTTATGCTGCTGTCCTGTAACTTCATCTTTACCTGTTTATGCAAATCCCTCATCGCGTTAGTGAAATCTTCCCCGTCTGCACTTCGCCTTTCCTGTAATCCAAGGTCCCATAGTTCATGCACTCTGCGTGGATGCATGCCATACAGGATCTGAAAGGGACTGAAACCTGTGTTATGGTTGGGCAAGTCGTTATAGGCGAACTCTGCCTGTGCTAGCACCTGGTCCCACATCCGTGAATTCTCCCCGACTAAACTGCGTAACGGGTTTCCCAAACTCCTGTTCACAACTTCTATCTACCCGTCAGTTTGTGGATGATATGCAAAACTGTAGTTTAGTTGTGTGTCCATTTTCTTCCATAAGGTATGCCAAAAGTGTCCCATGAACTTCACGTCCCTGTTCGAAAGGATAGATTTAGGTAATCCATGTAACCTGACAATTTCATTGAAAAATAAGTGTGCCACGTGGGTGGCGTCACTGATTTTTTGACAAGGTATAAAATGTACCATTTTTTAAAACCTTTCCACCACTATGATTACGAAACCATATCCTCACTATGTCTTTGGCAGACCTAAAATGAAATCCAAACTGATTGAATCCAACAGACTACGTGCAACAGGTAACGGTGCATATAATCCCGTGTTCTGGCTCTGCTCCTTTGCCAATTGGCACACTTTGCATTTGGCCACAAATCGTTGTACATCTCGCCACATATTTGGCCAAAAATAAAAGTGACTAAGATGCTCGAGGGTCTTATTCATGCCGAAATGTCCAGCCAAACCTCCACTATGCTTCTCCCGAATAATATTCTCCCTCATTGAGCCGTCAGGTATGCATAGCTATCCTCCCTTAAACAACAATTTTTCCTGCAGATTGTAGTCCAACCAAGGACTATTGTCTCTCACTAAATGGTTCTGGCACACCTCATAGGCCTCCTTAAAATCTGTATCTGTCTGGTATAGATCCTGTAAGTGCTCAAAACCCAACACTTGTACACTGCTTTCCTGCACAAGTAGAGTTTTTCTACTCAACGCGTCTATGACCTTATTTTCTTGCCCGCTAATGTGCTTCAGTACGAAATTGAAACTCTGTAATTACTCTACCCATTTGGCATTTTTGTGGTTGAGTTTGTGCTGCTGCATTACATACTGTAGTGCAGAATTATCCGAGAACAATATGAATTCATTTCCCAATAAATAATGCCTCCAGTGTTTTAATGCCTATACAACAACATAAAACTCTTTATCATATGAAGAGTATTTTTGCCTACTCTCATTCAGTTTTTCGCTGAAGAATGCCACAGGCTTGTCTTCTTGACTGAGCACAGCCCCGATTGCTGTCCCGCTGGTGTCACAATGAACCTGAAACAACTTTTGGAAATCTGGTAGCCGTAGGATTGGCCTCTCAGTAATCTTCCTCTTCAACAACTAGAAACTTTGCTCTGCTGCTTCTGTCCACCAAAAAGGTTGGCTGGCCTTTTTGATGGTATCTAGCATGGGTGCACAAATTTTGCTGAAATGTTTGATAAACTTCCTATAAAAACTTGTCAATTCGTGAAAGCTACATACCTCAAACAGATTTTTCGGAGATGGCCAATTTACTATCGCTGCCACCTTCTCGAGATCGATCTTCAGTTCATTCTCTGCTACCACAAACCCCAAATAGATTAATTCCTTTTGTAGAAAAGTACATTTCTTCAAGTTTATTAGCAGTTTGTACTGCTGTAATTTTTCCAGTACCTTAGGCACATGCTGTAGGTGTTCTTCTCTTGTCCTGCTAAAAATAAGGATGTCATCCAAGTAAACGATTATGAACTTCCCAATATACTCCTTCAAAATCTCATTCATTAACCTCATGAATGTACTGGGCACATTGCTTAGCCCAAATGGCATGACCAGCCATTCGTACAACCCCTCATTCGTCTTAAAGGCTGTCTTCCATTCATCACCCTCTCGTATCTGAATCTGATGGTACCCACTTTTTAAATCTATCTTCGAGAAGTAAGCCGCCCCACTTAAACAATCCATCATATCATCCATCCGTGGCAGTGGGAATCTATACTGGATGGTGATTTTATTGATGGCCCTTGAATCAGTGCACATTCGCCACTCTCCTCCCTTCTTGGGAGTGAGAACTGTTGGAACAACACAAGGGCTTAAGCTCGCCCTTATCAAACCCTTGTCCAACAGCTCCTGCACCTGCTTCCTCATTTTTTCATTATCCTTGGGACTCATTTGGTATGCTGCTTTATTCGGCAAGCTAGCTCCGGGTATGAAGTCAATGTGATGACTAATGCTTCGCTTGGTGGGTAACTTGTCTGGAAAGTCATCTACAACTATGTCTGCAAACTCCTCCAACATTTGTTGAATCTCTATGGGCAAGTCTAATATTTCTGTATGTAGCAGGACTGTCCTGGCTTTCCTTACCACCGCATAACCTACCTTATTGTCCTCCACCTATTTTAAAAACTGTTTCCCACTCACCAGTAATGCTCTGGTTTCACTTGTCTCAGGTGCTCCTTCTTCTTCTTTGATAGGTACAAGCCTATGCTTGATTCCGTCCTTCATGAATTTGTAACAGTTCGTCACTCCATCATGGGTCACTTTCCTATCGAATTGCCAAGGTCTGCCCAACAATATGTGACAAACATCCATTGGCATGATGTCACAGACAACTTTTTCTTTGTATTTGCTATCTAAAACTCGACCTCACTCTATTCATCCACCAGCAATTGATGGCCCTTTGGTAGCCATGAAACTCTATATGGATTGGGATGCTTTGATCGTTTCAGCTCCAACTTTTCCACCATTTCTGTGGACACTAAATTGTCAGTACTTCCGCTGTCAATTATTAGTTTACAACACTTACCTCGTGACTTACAGATCGTCTTGAACAGATCCTTACGCTGTGTCTGTTCGGTATTCTCCTTGACTGGTTTCAATAGCACCTTATGCAGCACCAAAGATTCTCCCGTCTTTGGAGCATTCTCCACCTCCTGAGGAAGTGGTACTACTTCATCTGGTTGCGCCACATACGCACCCCGCTGTCCAGTTGGTTCTGCTTTCGGACACTCAAATGAGTAGTGCCCCCACTTATGACACCTATAGCACTGATAACCAGCCCCCCTGCCTCGACCATTCCTCTGCCGTGCTGGGACAATCTGCCACCTCTCACATTGTCTCCTCTATCTGCTATTCCAGAAGTTTTCGAACTGCTAGCTTTGTCGTTGCTGTTAGTAGTTCGGCCCCTTCCATAGGACTGGCATTTTCCTCTGCTGGCCCCTCGTCCTCTCCAGGCATTCTGCCTTCTATTAATTTTCTCCTCAGCCTTTATTGTGCTCTGATATGCCTCCTCGGTATTATTCGGAGATAAAATACTTATTTCATCTAAAATGTCCATCCTCAGCCTATTAACATACCTGGCTGTTCTTTCTACTGTATCCTCCATGTATCCTGCCTGCAAATTCACTCGATAGAACTCCTTCGTGTACTCTTTAACTGTTAGTCCTTTCTGTCTCAAATTCTGCACCTGCCTGTGCAATGCAATCTGATAGTCCCTTGGTAGAAATATGCCCTTCAACTTGGCCACCATTCTTGACCAGGTTTTGATCGGCACCTTATTCAATCTCCTCCTCTCGTTTTGGACACTATCCCACCATAGGGCTGCGTGTCCCTTTCGTTTCATCACCACAAATTTGAGTTTGCGGTCTTCGCTGACTTCCTCGCACTCAAATTACTTGTCCATCTCGCTAATCCAATCTAGCAAAACCTCGATAGACACGCTTCCATCATATGTCGGGAGTTCTAGTTTAGGTTTACTGCTTGCTAATAAAACAAATCTCAGCAATCTCACTTCTGCGGATTCACCTTCCGGTCCATCTGCTGCCCCTTCTACTTCCTCTTCACTAGCTTCGCCTGACTCTGGATCTCTCCGTCTACATACTTCTACTGCCTCCAAATGGGTAGCAAGAATTCTAACCTCCTCTCTTAACCCTTCATCTGCCAATCTGCGAACACCTCTGCCACCTCAGCCACCTCGACCAAGATCTTATTGTCCTACTTCCATATCCTCAGTCATCTTAATGCTCTGATACCACTCTAATGTGACCCAACCTCACAGTCCCGCAACCCTATGTGACTTGGGTTTATTCGGCGGTCGCCGGACTCACAATACGGTGGTTCTTTTCTGGTGATCACGTGGTAAGTTGGCGATGTGTATTGGTTTGTAGCTGCGGGCAATTACCGCCTCATTTAACTCCACTCAATTTGCCTCGGGCCTGGCTCCTCTGCGCATTCTTAGGCAAAATATACCATTCCTGTGTTCATTCGAAAGGGTTCGGTTCTGGTGTTCTACTGCTGTGAGGGGTTGAATGTGGTCTTGCCTTTTCTACGACTGTAAATTCTATGCAACTGGTTATGGGTTCACCCAACTTCAATGGAGTAATACCTTCTCGCTTCTGCTAGCTCACTTGCTGGTTAACGCCCACGGTAAGTCTCTGGGTTTCATTCGACTGTTCTTTGCCTTGAGATTGTCAAGAAGTTTGAGTTCTTTACTAGGTCCTGTATTCAGCTCTTGTTGTGTTGTCACTGTCGTCGTGTTGTTACTTCTTTTCTGGTTTGGTCACTCTGTTGTGGTTAATGGATGCCTGTAATAACTGTTTTATGCTCGATTGTGTTGCTTGTCATCGCTCTCAGCTGTCTGGTAACAAATCACCAGGTTTCGACGACTTCCAACAGGTATACTCTTCCTCCTTGCTTCAATTTAAATTTCCCTATTGAGATTCGCATTAACCAGGGTTGCTCCTTTGGTCTCCGTTTAAGTTGTTCAGCTAGGCTCTGCTTCTCGGCTTCTCGGTCCACTTGCGCAGGTAACTAACACCCAAACTCTTTTGGTTTTGCAGCTGTTTTGATGATTTAATGGTAATGCTTAGACAACGATGTTGCGCTGTTGCTTTTGCAGGTCATGGTTCGACTTGGGCTCATGGGTTCTCCAGGTTTTAATGCTCAAAAGGATAGTGTAATCTCCGGTAGGCTTTGGTTCTCTAATGCTTGTCAACACGTGCTAGCTTCCTTAAATTTCTATAGTTTTGTCTAGTTGGTTGTTGTTTCTGTGAGCTATTGCTATTCCCTGTGTATTCTTGGTCTCGGTCACTTGTTCTGTCAGTCGTTTGTCAATGGTAACGTTGGAGTTTTTATTCCCAACCCTAGCCCAGGGTTTGTCCAATTCTTGGAAGCAGAACTTGGGTTTTGTCAACAATTATATATTTTGATTAAATATGAGTTGACATAAATGAGAACTAGTTGAGCTATGGTTTCATTACTCAGAAATTACGTGGAATTCTTGGTCTTGAGGAATTACCTTTCTCTGTAGATTGCTTCTTTGATTTGATGTGCAGTTCTGTTCGTTCCTGAGCCTTTGATGGTGACACTCCTGTAACGGGGTCCCTTCACGTCGTATTCCGCTTGCAATTATACAATCAGTTAATTTCTTGATAGATTGTGCACTTGTTGAGAATACAAAACACTGTAACCTCACTGTGGCTTCCCTCTAGTTGTCAACACTGTTAGTTTTGATTCGTTATGCAAGAAAGAAAGTTTTGTTATTCAGCAGATAGATAGTATTTGTATACAGATAAAGATTAGAAAAATAGATCTGTTTCTCTTATTTCATATTAGTGAAATTTCAGAACCCTACCTTGGTGTTACATCTCTTCTTTTATATGTTGAAATTATAGTTAATTTGAACTGTCCCTCACGGTGAGTTGAACGGAAAATAGTTTGTTAAACAACTGTTTAATTATTATTTACAAGTTCTGCTTGTAGATAGTTTTGTTTCTTTTTGTCTTTCCTAATTTAACAGATCAATTTCTAACTGACTTTTATTTCTATTAAACTTATAATGAACCTAACTGACACTTAACTTTATCTATTAGTGATTAAAATAAAATAAATGGACTGTCTGTCTTATGACTTCCTAAACTCGAAAATAAAAGAAAACATTCCAGATACTTGTCAACCTTCCAACCTGGCGAGACTTCACTCGGTCATGGCGAGCTAGATGCTCCTGCATCAGAATGCATTAACTATGGAATTGGGTTTTCCTTTTTGAAAGGACAACTTGTTTACACACCCTAAGATGATGGTTGTTGGGCTAGTTCTCTCAAAAGATTGTTTTGTATTTGTATGCATATTAGTATTTATATGTTAGCTTTCCCTTTGAAACATTATGCACTTACTTACAAGATTGTGTCAGATTTCTTTTGGAAAGATTATGCGTTTTCATACAACATTTTGTATCTACATGCCCTAATAACAACTATTATAAAATTTTTATGTGTTGGCATGAAAAAACATAGCTAATGTGATAGATTTCCTTTAAAGGAGTAAGGTCAATTATAGTGGTTTTCTCTGGAAGCAAAGTGTGGAATTACATGAGGGAAATAACAGTCAATGTTCTATGTATCTTAGAAATAATTTCCCTTTTCTTATGCAAATTGAGGATAGTAACCATGAAGGTTCATTAATATTATTGTGTCTTCCTTCTTGTGAAACATAGGCACAAGTGAACATGTCTTGGTAATATTTTACCTTACACATATGGATAGCCACATGTCATAATCACACAAATGAAAAAAAATAGACATGCTTGATAGTTAAGTTCTTTTAATTAATGTGTGTGTAACTTTGTTAAAGAAAGCATGTCACGACATTTCGTTTATGTTCTACATATGCACACGAATAGACGCTGAAGAATCATTATTAAATAATGATTATTGATTGATTAATAATTTATTTAATTGTGATATCAAAGGTTGTTGATGATACATATGGTAGGGAATGATAGAGGCTTATGTAAATGATAAATTATGTTTAATATTGAGGCAAGTAAAAGACTATTTGTCCACACAGATTGAGGAGTTTCAGCTGTAGGATGGTCCATTGATGGGGAAAATTGGACCACAAAGACATAGAGATTGAATATTTGTGAGTAAATTATGTCATGATTATTGTAATAGCTTCTAGCTAGATATATTTTATTTAAATTAAATTTATTTGTAATATTTTATGACAACAATTAAGGGATAGACTCACTTACAAGCCATTGAGTGAGGGGTGGACCCCTTCACAAGTGTCTAGTAATAATATTAAACGTTTGCTAGTTTTCACACTACGAGGTTTCGAGGGTATATATACTTTCAATGATGTGTTCGCTTATTGTACTATTCTTATGATGCTAGTTCCTTACATGACATGTCATTTATATTATCAAGTATCTGATTAACTAATCCAATTAAAGGAGAAATGAAAATGATGAAAGGTTATATTAGAAAGTTTATGTTAATATGCTACAATAGTGGTTGTTAATGGTTATGTAATTTACTATTCCTTTACAAAAGTTCCTTTATGTAATTATGAAAATTTTGTCTAATGGTTAATGAGGAATATGGAATAATAATCTGGAAAGTTACAAATGCGTAAATTGTGTAAAAAGATTCTAATCCCATGTGTTTTTATGCGAGGTTACCAACCTATTACATAAAGAATGTAATTCATCGTTGTATAGGGATATTTCATTAAAGACATATTAGATAAATAAAGTTTTTATTTTTTATTTTTTTATAAGTTTTGAGACTAAAAATAATGATTCTCTGCAAAATTTTATATCATGGAGCCTTTCTTTCACTTTATGATGGAAATTATTAATCTATAAATATGTTTTGTTATGGTACTATGGGTCAATACAGTCGCTTATCAAAACCACATGCTCAAAAAACCATAACTTATTTTATATTTCACTTGTGCATATCTTAATTTTTAATTAATTAGTTAAATTAAAATAGGAAAAATGATAACTACTTTACAATAAATTTATCTTTTGAATTGTCAAAACTACTAAGAATATTCTAATATATTCCATAGAGGTTAAATCCATAGCATCGACCTAATAATTATTGATAATTAATTAAAATTTTGAAAATCTTATTCCAAACTAACTATGCTTATTGACATAAAATAAAGTATTACATTTTATAATGGAATTTTGATTTTTCAATTTAAATTTTTTTAAAGAAGTATTTTTGTTATTTGTACATTCTTATAGTTGGTGAAGGTAGTATATATTGTAATATCTTGGCTCAAAATGCTTTGGTGCTTAATTAATTTGCAAGTTTTTAGAAACTATTTTTGAAGTTTATTAAAGTTTTTGAAAAATTAAATATTAAACCCCTTTTTTTAATTTCAAAATTATTTTTTGAATTTTTAAAATTTGAATTTCTAATTTTTTATTGGTGAATGAATGATTTTATGTGGGTTGAAATAAAATTTCTCAATTAAAAATTGTTTATAAAAAAATAAAAAATAAAAAGTCTAATCACCAAGTGTCCTCATAAATTAATTATCATTTTTTTCCCAAATTTATGGATTTTTCCATATTTAATACTTTCTTATCCCAAAATAAAAATATTTGTCATTACGTTTCAAGATTTAACTAACTATAGAAATTGGGGAATTTAAAAAACAAAAACAACAACGTTGCATGCTACATTGATTTTTCCCTTGGTGATTTTCTTCATATTCTTCCCTTCCTAATTTTCATTATTGAATGGACTTGGTTCAATCATTTTCCTCCATAGACTTTACCTATATTATATAGTTTCACAATTCAATTTTAAATTATGATGCAATATAAAAAATACAATTAAGCTAACACTATAATAAATACAATTTTCTCTTTTGTCTTCAAAGTTTTAATCATAATTAAAAAAAAAAAGAATTAGGAATTTTTGCACCCACACTTAATCCTTTGTGTAACTAATTTGTTTATTTTAATATACTAGACATTGTAATTTTTTATATTAGATATATTATTACATACAATTCTTTGTCACACCATTGAGACGTCACAAGATACTTCATAACAATTTGGTTTCTTCGACATAGAAATTCTACCATAGATTATTTATTTGTAGAGATGAGTATAAATTTAAAGTTAAATAAATAGTTTGTTACAATATTTAGCTTTTAAAAAAAATATTATTTGATTTATATCATATATATATATTGTAATTTCTCCTCCTTATTTGGTTCCATAAACTAAAGATATAAACTCTTAACTTCTGTAACAAACAATGATGTTGGGTCTGATGTTTCATTCAAAATTACGTATGCACCTATCCCTTTTTCTTTTTCTGCAAGGTTATCTATTCCATTAATTACAACCATTCTAGTCCATTAATTACTTTCATTACTTATCTTTGTTGTATTTAAACATGTTTCATTATTAGATTTATTAATTTGTTTATACATTCAATAACTATTATTGATTACATTTTACATAAGAAGTAAGTACTAAGCAACAACGCTCCATATTACACTTGTTTAAATTATTTTTCTAAATCTAAAAATGTTTAGATATTATATTATATTATAAATTTAAATTTTTCACCAATACATATATATAATATATATATGTCAATAACACTGCTTTCAAATATTTAACCAAAAAAATGTATTTTAAATCTAACTACAAATTTTTGTATTCTAGGAAAAAAAATTGTTTCAATATATATATTTTATGAACAAAATTGGAAAGATGGTAATGTACTTTAGAGAAATTTCCTATGATGAGTTAACTAATGCACTCAAGTGGAAAGGTTGAATTCAAATAATTATTAGCAAGGTTTCTAATTCGTTTGGCTATATATATATATATATGTATATTATATATATATATATATATATATATATATATATATAAAAGTTGATATTTATTGTTATTTTCTTTAAGGAATTATATAAAAATGAAAATAAAAAACTAAAACAATAGAATACGAAAATTATTTTTTCTAAATTATGCTAAATTCTATTATTGAAACATAATGGTACACTGAGGCCCTAGCCTTTGCTTGTCCATGCCATAGTTTGGGCAAAAAACTAGCAAAACAATGTCTGGATTGCCCATAATGGGAAACCAGTCTAGTTCAAAAATAAAGTTGTAGGTGTTATCTTGCTTCCCACGCAGGGGAAAACAACAATTATGCATAGTATTTAACCAATTTTTCAGAAAAACAAAAAAAAAATCATCAAAGTAACCATATGATAGAAAATTTTCCTAAAAACACCGAAAAAATCAAAAACCATAATTCTCGGAACCTGAGACTCGAAGCCATGTGGCGAATTGTGTGGCTAGCCAGGTTGCATGCTCGCAAGCTAGGTGTTGCACGACGACAACGGGTGTTCCTCAACAATGAAACATCTATATTCATCCATGTCGTTGTCTACCTGCGTTGCACCCATGTAATATTCTCGTTCCTCCAGGTGTTCCTCCACGACAAAACATCTGTAAGGATCCATGTCATCATCTGCTTGATGGTCATGGTCCTTCTCCTTCCCAGTTTGCTTGTCTAGAGGAGTGTCTTACTTCATCCTACTGCATTGTGTGCTCCTTTTGACCCTGGCAGGCTCCACACTGGTATGGCATCCTCTGATTGTGGTAGGCTCCTCCTCGTGGAAGGTAATGAAGATGGTGGTGGTAATGAAGGGCTGGTTCAGGGAGTAGCGGTAGATGAATTTGGCTGAGCAGAGGGACGACTAAGAACTTGAGGGAATTTCACTCGGTGGTGAGTCAGGGTGCATTGTGTGGGGGTAGAGAGGACGTGAGTGGTTTCTGCCACTGTGTCTATTTGGGTATCGGCCTAAGGTTAGTTGAGTCGAAGAGGAGGAAGTGTGAGAGGCTGAAGTTGGAGGAGAATAGGGAAATCTGCCTCTGCTTCCCCCTCTGCGACTACGCATTTGATGGCACGTTATGGGCATATTAACAACAAGGGTAGGAGAAAGACTGAACAGAGAAGACTCAGAGTGAAGTGAGGGCGCAGTAGGTTCAGAGGTCATCTCAGAGGAAGGATTAGCTGTAGATGTAGGGTGGAAGATGAAATTACAGACCAAGCTTTGGGTAAAATGAATGCCCGGGCCGAGATTAATGCAACAAAGAATGCTACAGCACCTACCCGTAGCAGTGCAAGAGCTTGGTTCCGCTGCTGCCAAAGGACAATGGCAATGCAGAGGCAGGGGATTAGAGACTGGGGTGATGGAGGTAAAATCACTAGAGGTCATCATTGAGTTGAGCCGAGGCTGGTAGATGTAGTTGGTTTGAAGGCAGTGCCGACTTAATTGCCATTTATGGCCACTGTCAATGTGATTTATGGATTGGTGTGCAGGATTACAGATGGCCATGTGGCAAGGCCATTTTTCGTCCCGTGTTGTTTCCCCTCTATTAACTGTGATGTGCACCCGCATCTAGGAATTGTGCCTCCTTATGCGCCAGGTCAATGCAATATTGTATTTGAGTTTGGCCATTTAAAATGTTGATGGTTCCAGAATGGAGTACTTGATCATGTTTGACTCCTATGTTTGCCAGTAGATCGACAACCTTGTTGCTCTCTCTCTTGACGTGAATGAAAGTGGTGGCTCTTCTATTTTTCATCCATTTCTCTATTAGTTCTAGTTGGTCTGCTAGTCTCCAGCTGGTGGCGACTTTCGAGGTCGGGGCTCCCATTTGTATTTGGGTAACCATGTTGATGAGAATTTGAGAATCCCCTTCTATTATAATATGATAGAAGTTATGTTGATGAGCTAGATTCATACCTTGCCATAATCCTTCCAGTTCTGCTGAGCTATTTGTGTCCCAACCAATTGAACCAAAGTAAAATAGTAGAGGTTTCACTGCATGATTTCTGAATATTCCTCCGTGTCTTGCTTTGCCTGGGTTTCCCTTTGAGGCCCCATCCAAGTTTATTTTGATCACATTTGTGGGAGGGGGATTCCAACTTGAGGGCTACTTAGTGATGATGGTGGCTGTGTTGTAATCATTCTGAGCCTGCGGGATCTGAATTTTCTAGTTTTCCCAAATACTCTGTTCCTATGCCTGAGTGGGGAGGTCCTTTGCTTTCCATTATTGGAATGCTAGGGTTTCTCGAATGTTCTGGCATAAATTGTTCCAGATGATTTCCAATGGAGTGCTTTGATTTTTGAAAATTATTTTGTTCCTTTACTTCCAAATTGTCCAGTAAAATAAGCCCAAGAGGATTGTGCAGAGAGAGTTTAGAAGCTTGCTGTTGTATGGAGCAGGGGCCCAGTTGTGAGTGGTGCTTTTGATATCCCACGATATTCTGCATGGTCGTTGACACCTGAAGGTAAGTTTTTCCCATAACTAGTTGGCCACGTGGCAAGAATCCATGAGATGCTGAATAGTTTCTCCTTGTTTCTTGTAGTTAGGACAATATGAGGGTCCCTGGAATCCTCTTTTAATTAGATTGTCCCAAGTGAGTATTTTTTATGATATAGCAACCAAGTGAAGGTAGAGACCTTGGGCCATATTCCAGTAGTCCATAAGAGTGTCCAAACGGGATCTGTCGGTTCCTGTGTTTGGAGCATCAGCTAATATGCTTCTTTTGATGTGTATATTCTGTTCGGAGTGTATCCCCATCTCAAAACATCTTTTCCATTTGTACATCTGATTTTTTTGCTAGTAATCTCCTTGTGCAAATCTTTATGGTAGTCTTCCATTTCTTGTTGTATTATCCATTCTGTTGGTTTCCATTGCCCAAAGCCTTGATTGATATCTTGAGTCCAACGCTTAGAGACTTAATCAGTTTGGTTGATGTTATTTCTTTTAGGTTTTCGAGGGGGAAGGACTTCTAATATTTTGGGGTGCTATTGCCATGAGTCAACCCAAAATCTTGCAGTTCTCCCATCGTGAATCTCCCAGAAGTTGTGTTATTGTATTAACCCTTTATGCTGGTTGGCTGCATTCTAGATTAGAGAGCCTGTATCTGTATTGGTAATCCTGATTAGCTCTTCTTGCGGTCGATTATTCACATATTTTGTAGTCCATAGTTGGGCCCAGGGCTTGTGTAGGTTTGACACCCATTGCCACCATAATCTTGCTCCCATAAAAGAGTTTCTTTACTGACGATCTCATAGTCCCAAACCTCCTTGCTTTTTTGGTGTGCAGAGTGTTGCCCATTTTACAGTGTCGATTTGTGAATTTTCCCTGAGGAACCCCAGAGAAAGTTGCGTTGCAGGTCTTTTATCTTTTTGAGCAGCCATTTCGGCGCTGCGAGAACTGATAAAAGATATAGAGGCATAGATTGCAAAACTGCCTTTATCAAAATAAGCCTGCTTGCCATGTTGAGAACTCTGTAAGTCCAAGATGATAGTCGACCTTCAAATTTCTCAAGAATGTGCTTCCAGGATGTATGCTTTAAGGTCGAATCTATCAGAGGAGCCCCAAAGTATTTAGATGGAAGTTTGGCTTGTGAGAATCCTATGATTCTGGCAGTGATTCTTTGGGTTAGAGGGGGGTATGGAAGAAGAAATTTTGAGATTTTGTAGTGTTTATTGAGGTTCCCAAGGCCATTGAGAATGTGTCTAGCAGAGCTTTGAAAGAATGAGCTTCGTGAATAGAGGGGTGTCCAAACAACATATTTTCATCCACAAATTGTTGATGAGTGATGGCAGAGGTTCCATGGGAAGAGCTGCCTCTGAGGTCATGGGAGTGAACAACATGCTTTATAAGGCATCCCAAACCTTCTGCCATGAGGATAAAAAGGAAGGGAAATAATGGATTGCCTTGACGAATTCCTCATGAGGGGGATTAGGGACTAGATGGGACACCATTAACTAAGATAGAGTAAAAGGTGGATGAAATGAGATTCATAACCCACCTAACCTAGGTCGAGCTAAAGCCAAAGGTAGTAAGCATTTGTTTTATGTAGGTCCAATTTAATTTATCAAAAGCTTTAGATAGGTCAATTTTGATAAGCATACCTACTTGTTTGTTGCTCTTTAAGGAGTGTATGATTTCATCAATCAGGATTATGCCATCCAGAATTCGACGTCCTTCTACATAGCCAAATTGTTCCAACGAAATGAGGAGTGGGAGAAGTGGCTTGAGATGGTTGGCAATGACCTTCGAAATGATTTTGTATATGACATTACAAAGAGCGATGGGTCTGAAATTCTTTGAAGTGCTCGGCTGATCTTCTTTAGGGATGAGAGCTATGAATGTTGCATTGAGAGAAGGAAGAAGCCAATGCATAGTTCTGGATTCTTCTACTACCTTCGATACCTAATTTTTTATAAGATCCCAAAAGTGATGGAAGAAGTTCGAGGTGAAGCCATCTAGTCCAAGAGCTTTCCCATCTTTCTGTTGAGTTGACGCTGATTCTACTTCCAACATAGTAACCGGTAGTAGTAAGAGCTAATTGTGCTCTTCTATTATGAGTTTTGGAATATGATGGAGAATTTCGTTTATAGCAAGCTGTCTATCTGTTGGCCGCTCTTGATGTACTGTTTTGAAATGGCTGATGAGATCTTTCTCAATGTCTTCATGTTTCTCCATTCATACTCCTTGTTGATTGTGAAGATGTGCAATGGTGTTATTCATTCTTCTCTAGATAATACTGCGATGAAATAATTTGGTGTTTCTTTCACCTTCTTTTAACCATTTGATTCTTGATTTTTGTTTCTAGAGCATTTCCTCTTGCTTCCTTCTTCCTTCTAACTGTGTGAGAACTTGTTCTTCACTTACCAATGCCTTGGTTCTGCCTCCTTCAATGATCTTCTACTGTAGCTCTGTCATGCTTTGCTCGAGCATTTTTTGACCTTGAAATATATTGTCGAAGATGGCGTGATTCCAGTGCTTGATTTTCTTTTTGAGATGCTTTAGCCGTTGTTGGAATTGATACATAGTTGAGCCTCCAGAAGGGGGAAGGTATCATAGGCTGAATTGACTATATTTTTGAAATTTGGGTGGGTAAGCCAGAATGTTTCAAATCTGAATGGTTTCCTAATTGAGTCTCTAGGTCTTGTCCATTGAAGGGCAATGGGCCAGTGATTTGAGCCTACTAGGGGGAGAATTGAAGTAGTAATGTCACCTCCCAAATGTATTGAGTTATATGAGATTAGGAATTTGTCCAGCCTAGATGCGATTTGTTGAGAGCCTAACCTTTTATTATTCCAGGTGAAAAGACCATTATCAAATGGTAAATCTATTAATGAGTTATTTTGGATGTAGTCTTTGAAGCTTCTGCTTTCACTGTCCAATTTCACTCTGCCTCCTTTTTTTCCTCCTGTTTGATAATCATGTTGAAGTTACCTCTTGTGATCCAAAGTGGATGGCTTATTGTGGAATTGTGAGTTTCCAATGTTTTTAACAGTGGACTCTTTTGCATAGAATCTTGAGGGAAGTATACATTTGTCAAATGGCCATGTATGTTGGTTCTTATGATGTGAAATGTGGCCTGGATAAGATGATGAGAGGAATGAAAGTCTGTGAATGAAATGTTTTGTGTATTCCAGGCTATAGAAATCCTTCTCGATGCTCCAGATGCATCTACCATAACAGTTTGGCATGCTGGCCAAGCTTTGGATAAAATAGAATTTAATGTGCTATTGTTACATTTTGTTTCCTGCATGAAGAGTACATGGGGTTTTTCATTCTGAATCATGTTTTTGATCATCTTGTATTTCCTGGGACTATTGAGTCTTCTTACATTCCATAAGATGAGCTTCATGGTTGACCAGTTGGTAATGATCTGTAGTATTTTGTCATCATGGAGCACCTATCGGACTCCACTAACATTTCCCCAATGAGGATCATGCGTTGTAAATCTATCTTTCTGCCTCTTTTCTTCCCATCTTTGGTGGTGTGTTTCCCATCCCAGCTTCTTCCTTGTTGTATGCCCAAGGTTCTTTGCTGGTGTACTCTTAAGAGTACTAGTTCCAAATTTTCAAGTTGCCTATTCAGTATTTTGTCGAACTCTTTCTTTTTGCAAACTTGTTCAAGACCAAAGATGTCTAGGTCTCCTAGATCAAAGCTTTGTGGCTCTTCTTCCATGTGACTTTGTTGACTACTTTTAGCCATGATATGGTTTGTTTTCAGTGGGTCTGTCATAAAATTGTCAATGTCCATTCCTTTTTCTGACCATATTGCTTTGTCTTCTTCTTGAAGGGGGGTACGTTGAGAAGCTGTTGAATTCTGCTCTGAGTTAATCTTGAGAGGAGGTTGACTAAAGGCATTGGGAACAGGAATGACGGATGACGTAGAGGTTGGTGTGGAGGTTGTATTAACCATTTTGGAAGGATCTGATTCTGCCATATCTAGGTTTGATAGAAGATCAAAACTATTGCTAGTGGATAGTGCAACAGAGGAAGGCATGGTGTTTTTTGGTCCATGGGGGGTTTTTTTGGTATGCTTCTTTCTATTTGTGACTTTGGTGAATCCTTCAAAGTCAGATTTTTCCAGATGGTCTGAGGGTTTAGGAGAGGCATTTAAGGGGCAGTCACAGAATAAATGTCCATGAGCATGGCCTTTCCTACATCTAAAGGGCACATGTTCATAATGTATTGGTTGAATCCATTCAAATTCATCATGAAGGAGACTTACTGAGTCCGTGAGTTCTTTGCCAAGTCAAATGTAAATGCATATGAGAGCATAAGATGTGTACTGGCGGAGCTTTGTTTCCTCTGCAATCTTTATGAACTCTCCTAGCCCATTGCCGATATCTTTGAGTGATTCTTCATCCCAGTATTCCAAAGGTAAGGAGTACATGCGAATCTAGACTGGTGCCCAGCTAAAGTCTTTCTTGTCTGGGTTAAATCTTTTTATCCAATCTCTTAGATATAGACCCGCGGCATTGAAGAAATAGGGACCTCCATCGAGAATGCGGTTTCTGTCTTCAATATAGTTGAAGATTGTCGTAAAAAAACATTTGGGGCCTACCTAAAGGGTAACATGCCCTTTTGGGTTCCATTTGGAGGTTACCCATCCTTGCACAGATTTCTCAGTTGGCCAGTAGCCTATGAATTTACCTATAAGCGCATGATCTTTCATATATTGGATTTGAGCATTGATTCTATGGCTGGGTAGATCAATCTTGGGGCGTTCCACTACAATAGGCTTGCATGTTGAAGACGTTTCCTTCTTTGGTTCATCAGGTACCATGGAGGTGCGCTCCTTTCCTTTATTCCGATCTTCTGCTTCTTGTTGTTGTGTAGGTTGGATCGGTGGTTCTTGCGTGCTCCTAGTTAAGGGTTGTTCATTTTTGTCCCTGTGTGGCCTATTTACAGTGTTTCTACCTATAGGGGGAAGCCCTATGGCCTCCCCAATCTAAATGTTCATTGTTTGTTTCTGTCAGAATAGCTAAGCCCGCGTTCGAAGTGTGACACCTCGATTTTGAAGGTTTTCCACTTCTGTCTCTGTGCCGTGGAAAATTTTGTCAAAAACCCTCATCTGCCATTTTCCTCTTAGTCCGTGGTCTCCGTCAACGCATTCAGGATTGAATGGAATAGAATACGAAAATTATTACCAATATGAGAAGAAAGAAATAATATATAAATATATATTTTCAATATAAACATCATAAATTTTTAATTATTATAATATGTAAAATTAATATAGGTTTTAATGATATCATAAATAGATAATAAATTTGTTAATATTTGAATTATGCAAATTTCATCATTTTTAATGAGTATATTTTAGTATTTTTTCATTTTCTTGGAGCTTCAATGTTATGGTTTATTTTAAGTTGTTTTGTATTTGTATTTTTTTTTTTTTTTTTTTTTTAAATTGGATATGTAATTTGTTTTTATGTAATGTTTTTAATTTTTAATTGAGAAAAAGAAAGAAAAAATAAAAGTATAAGTATATATATCTAATATATATTTATGAAATTAAAGGTTTGTTTTTTCTTTAGAATATTTATATATTAAAATAAATATTTTAACAAATGCTTTTATTTTTAAATTTTTTTTATAATCTCTTAAATTAAATTTTTTTGTTTTATAACTATAATATTAAAAATTAATAATTAACTATGCTTACTTTCAGCATTTTCATGTACAAGAACTAGATCGTAATAGCATCTTCTGCTCAAAATGTAAGATATATACTTTCAATATAACTTATAAATGTTGTTATTAGAACCATGAATAAGAACTAGATCATAGGTATCATCTTTTTCCAAAAATGCAAGATATATACTTTCAATATGACTCATAAATGTTGTTACTAGAGTTATATATATTTGATTGAGATTACTCATAAATAACAAAAATGAATTAGAGCGGTAGATATTTGATTTTTTATTTAAGAGGAAAAAAAACGAAACAAAAGCATTGAGATTATTAGTAAATAATCAAAATGAATTTTCACTTTTAAATGTTATTAAGTTTTTTACTAATAAGGTTGATATCACATTCATCGGGTTTTGGATAGGTAGTGATTGGGTGCGTTGTTAAGGCACTGTTAGATGTTAAGTCATCGGTTAAATTCCACGCCTTATTGAGATGTTATTATTGGATATGACCATGATGCAGCGTTACTGTTACTGAAGTTACCAAAAAAAATTGATATCACTAATATTTCTTGTCCATCTAAATAAAAAATCACAAACCTTAGAAGTGGTGATGTTGTGACATCAATCGATCCTACAACCACTTTATATTGATTGATTATTGATTGTTTCGTAAGTATAAGGCTCATAATCATAAGCAATACTTTGTAATGATGAAGGGTATCCAAAATAACTAGGGATTTCTTCATTTTGGGAACATGATTTGCAATAATTTCATAGTCACCTAAGCCTACTTGATATTACATAGTGTTTATCCCATTCGACATGTAATGATCAAAGAGATCATCAAATTGAACATTTTCAAGAAGTTTTCTTCACTGTATTTTGAAATTAGCTCTTTAAATATAACTTGTAAATGTATCATGTAATCCATCCTTACTCCTATTTAGTGATATTTATGAAGAAAAACACACATGAAAAAAAAAGACAACGTAGAAATGAATAACAATACTATAACAAACCAACATGAATAGTTGAAATGAGGATTCTTGGAGATAACATGAATAGTTGAAATGAGGATTCTTGGAGATAACATGAATAGTTGAAATGAGGATTCTTGGAGATTTTGAGTTTTGATAGTTCCATCTAACATTACATTAATTCTCTTCATTAAACATTCTAACGATGTGATATTTTATTATCATATAATACTTGATGAATAGGCGATGAATAGATAACATTATATTGTATGTAAAATAAAATAATCCATACATTAATATATTAGATATAATGAACATTTTTTATAAATCTTGTAACACCTTAGTTTTGATCCCATATTAGCGTTTTAGAATTGTATATAATATGAACAGTTGATAGGCTAGAATTGAACCCATATTAGCGTTTTAGTATAGAAGCTTTGTACATGGAAACATAATAAAATGAAATACACAATTGAATATTTGTTGTAGGATGGACATGGATAGATTCATATGGGGCTACGATTTTAGAAAAGAGGGGCTTGAAAGGGTGTTTAGGGAGAAAATTCCATATTGTTAGAATCTAATGTTCTTTTTGTAAAATAATTATCATTACCATATACTCCTCATTTGTCTTATTACAACAACTCATTGAATGCATATGTGAGGTTTGTAGAAGAATCACCTTAGCAAGTTATTGAATCATGTGCTTATGTACACTAATGTAGGAGGTGGGTGAGAGAGACATCTGACTTATTAATGATAGGATGGGATTAGTAGAATAGCCTGCGGAAAAAGTGAGGGTTAGGTATAGATGACAAGAGTGAGAAGTGAATTTTTATTTAGTACATGGATTACTCCAAGGCACATACATTGTATATTCCAATAACAAAGAAGTTGATAATTAACATAGATGTTTAACAGAAATAAAATGAAGTAGGGGATGAAAGCATTGATAACTCTATAATAGGTGAGCAATAATAAGTCAGTAAAGGATGACACAGAGGAACAAGTTGTACAAGGAGTTCAAAAAGATTTTCAAATCCAATAATCAATTAGAAATACTTCAAGAATAACTCCATGACATTCTATTCAAGGTGAGTCATCTAATCCAGAAACCTAGCATTCTCCAACTACTAAATCAAATAGCGAATTTGATGCCTTAAGGACTAGAATGAGTAGCAATTTGAGAGAGATATATGAATGCCTAGATGCAAATTCATATTTTTCACTATTTACTTATCAATCAACATTCTTTGAAGAGGTAATGAAAGATGAAAACTGGGTCAATGGAATGGATGAAAATATGGATTAGATAGAGAAAAATAATACATGGGATCTAGTAGAATTACTAGAAGATAAAGATTCCACATATGTTCAATGGGTATAAAAAGAAAAACGTCAATGATAAAGGAAAAATAGAAAATCATAAGGTTAGGTTGGGAGTAAAAGGATTTGCACATGATCCAGGTGGATCTCCAGACACCACTGGCATAAGAAAGGCTCAAAATTCCAAATTGTGTCTCCATTAATCCTGCCGAGTCAGCCAAAGTCAACCAGAACTTTGACTACCTCTATCTAACTCATCCAGATTCGAATTGGAGTGCCATTCGCACCATTCGAATCAAAGTGACAATAACTTTGATATGATATCAAGTTAATCATCTTTCTACCACTTTGAATTTTGAGCCTTTTCCATGCCACTAGTGTTTGGAGATCCACCTGGATCAATCCTCCCCATTAAGGAGCTTTCGGACCACCAAAAGCTTTATTAGCCAATTGGCAAGTGAGGGAATTGTTCCTTCACTCTCTCTTTTTCCAGCCATTTTTCCTTGCTAGGGTGCATCCATTTGAAACCAATTCGAAGGTATTCCACATCTCCCCATCATTAAGTCCTGGTTCTTCTGTCAAGAATGATATCTTCAGGTAACTCATCAAGATACTCTGGTGCAAAGTCATCAACTATAGGAACTGTACCCACCTCTTCGGTGTCCATAATCAATGGTGGCTCATACAGCTTTAAGTTTTCCACATTCACTATGGAGTACATTTGCATATATGTCGGCAAATCGAGATGGAAGGCATTGTTTCCAATCTTCTCCAAGATGGTGAATGGACCATACCAGATTGGAATGAACATGTATGCCATGTGAAGAAAGTGCTTGATGTATTGAAAAAAGAAAAACTCTATGTAAAATTCTCAAAGTGTGAGTTTGGGAAAACCTCTTTGGTTTACCTAGGTCATATTGTTGGTCATGGTCAGCTAAAAATTGATCCTTCTAAAGTTGAAGAAATTGTAAATTGGCCTAAGCCTACTAATGTAACCAATATTCACAGCTTTTTGGGTGTAATACAACATTGGAGGAAATTTATTTCCAATTTCTCTATTATTGCAGCATCTTTACACACATTGACAAGTGTAAATTAAGTCTTTCAATGGGGAGGAAAGCAGCAAAAGTCCTTCGAGACATTGAAAGAAAAGATCAACACCGCACTGGTCTTGGCCTTACCAGATCTCCAACAACCATTCAAGATTGAGACAGACACCAACAAATATTCCATGAGAGTTGTACTGATGCGGTAAAAGAAGCCGATATGTTACCATTCAAAGAAATTCTCTTAGGTTGTGATAAACTATCCCACTTATGATAAGGAGTTATATGTCTTGGTCCATACTGTGAAAAAGTGGAAACACTACCTAATTGGCAAGGAAACCATCATCCATATGGATCATCAGCCCTTGCAGTATCTTCAGTCACAAACCAAGTTGTAGCAATCTTTTCATTTAATTGGATGGTTTTTCCTCAGCAGTTTCATGTGGTAATAAAGTATAATAAGGGCACTAGCAACAAAGTGGCCAATATGCTATCTCGCCCTCCTATTTCTGCTTTTTTTATTTTGCATAATGCTTCGTTATCTTTTGAAAGTTATGTTGAACAATATGCTAACGATGATGACTTTAAGGAGATTTATGCAAAACTAACACATGGTTCATAGGTGGATAACTATCACTTGCAAGGGAAACTATTGTATCACCTTGGCAATTTGCGCATACCCATAGTGGAAAGGGTACATGTAATCCAGGAGGCCACACCTCCCTTGTGTCTGGTCATTTTGGTGTTGAAAAAACTCTGTGTCATGTACAAAGATTTTGTTTTTGGCCTGAGATGAAGAACATTGTGACTTGCTAAGTAAAGGAATGTGTGATATGTTCTGTTTCAAAGACCTCTAATAGAAAACTCGGGGCCTTGCACACCACTCCCTATTCTGCGTCGTCCATGGGAAAGTGTGTTGATGGATTTTGTAGGAGGTTTGCCTTTGTCTAGAAAAAGTCATGACTATTTGTATGTTGTCGTTGACCATTTTAGTAAGATGTGTATTTTAATGCCTTGTAAAAAGCATATCACTCCAGAGTAGACTGCTTATCTTTTCTTTCAGCATGTTTGGGTCCATTTTGGGTTACCACATTAATTGTGTCAGATCAAGAATCTTGCTTTCTCAGAGAGTTTTGGACCAGCTTGTGGAAAATGATGGACAACAAGTTGAAAAGAAGCACGACATTTCATCCATAGACTAACAGACAGATATAGGTTGTCAACCGCACCGTGGTACACTTGTTGCAAGGCTATTGCAGCAAACATCCTAAGTTGTGGGCTGAGCATCTTCCATATGTGCAACATTCCTATAACCAAGCAGTGCACTCATCTATGCATCGTTCACCATTTGAGACATGTTTTGGCTACCTACCAAAAGATGCTTTTGATATGGTCTTTGGAAGGGAAGATGATTCTAGTGGATGTGATGACATGGACAAAGCACAATGGTTCATTCAATGGATCCAGTTGATTCACCAAGCAGTACAGGAGCAATTAGAGAATGGTCAAGCCCGGTACAAGGCTCAACATGACAAACACTGAGTCAACCATCAATTTCATGTGGGCAACAAAGTGTGGTTCCATATCAGCAAGGACAAGATGAAGGGAGAAGGGAAGAAGTTGCAACCAATTCGGTATGGTCCATTCACCATCTTGGAGAAGATTGGAAACAGTGCCTTCCATATTTCCGACATATATGCAAATGTACTCCATAGTGAATGTGGAAAACTAAAAGTTGTATGAGCCACCATTGATTATGGACATCGAAGAGGTGGGCACAGTTCCTACAGTTGATGACTTGGCACCAGAGTATCTCAATGAGTTACCTGACGATATCATCCTTGATAGAAGAATTAGGACTTCATGATGGGGAGATGTGGAATACCTTGAGTTGGTTTCAAAGGGATACACCCTAGCAAGGAAAAATGGCTGGAAAAAGAGAGAGTGAGGGAATAATTCCCTCACTTGCCAATTGACTAATAAAGCTTTTGGCGGTCCAAAAGCTCCTCAATGGGGAGGATTGATCTAGGTGGATCTCACGACACTAGTGGCATGGAAAAGGCTCAAAATTCAAAGTGGTGGAAAGACGATTAAATTGACATCAGATTGAAGTGCTCGTCACCCTGATTCTAATGGTGCAAATGATACTCCAATCCAAATCCGGATGAGGAAGATAGAGGTAGTCAAAGTTTTGGTTGACTTTTGCTCATTTTGCAGGATTAATGGAGACACAATTTGGAATTTTCCAGTAGATGGATTCCCACCAACTCCAGCTAGATTCTAGGTGAAATTGTCGCCTTGTTAAAATGTCTCCTTCGGCCTAAAATCGGGATTTTAAAAAATAGCCATATTGTTTTTAATAATAGAAATTATTAAAAAAGGGATGGCAGGCCACCAACCCTACCACCCCAATACTTATCAACATATTTGTTAATGGAGGGGAGGGCCACTACCCCTGGCCCCTCCCCCCCGTACTTAGCAAAGACCGTGCACACGCGACGTACTGAGTGGGTCGGCCCTTGGGGTACGGGCCCAACCTCCAACCACTGCCCATTAAAAGATATTTCACTGTAAGGAGAAGGGACAGGTGAGGTGGGCGGACCACCCAAGGCGGGCCTAGCCCGACCTCCCTTCCCAATTAATAATTTTCTTATGTGAAAAAAGGGAGGGGGCAGGGTTTGACTGCTCGACCTCCTTCAAAACAAACAGATCCATAATCAATTTGCCAAATGGTGTGTTTGTAAACTCTGCCCGCCTTTTCATATTTAAACTTAGTTCATCAGTGCCCCTAGGCAAAGGGGAGAGTGCACGTAATTTGAGGCAGGCTATTTTACAGGTGGTGGAACCATGAGCAGTGAAGAGAGAGGGGTGGAACCATGATCTGAGTAATTTCTCCACGGGGCCAGATTTTCATTTGGTTAGATTTTGACAAATTTGAAATGGTTTCAACATTTCTCGATGCCACGAACGCAATGGTGTTGTCTGTTTCTCGAACGGAGTTCCGCACTCTTCAGCCATTTTTCAGTATGGAGGTATAAGAATCCTTTTTGTAACTGATGCTTGTACTCTTCTTTCTCATGTCACTTAATGAATGAAGGCCTCCCCATTGATCGAGCAGGGCCCGAAGACGTAGTCCAAGTCAGACGAACTCCGTTATCAAGTTTCTTGTCTTCTTTCATGTTTTATGTGTTTCTCCTCTTCTCTCATGTGCACATTAAATTTCTATGTTTAAGCTACAATTTATGCATGTAATTCCTTATTACATCTACAAGCAAAATATCTTGGATCAACACAAAAGGCTTGAGTGGACTATGGTGAGACATTTACACCAAAGGGTAGGTATAGCTAGAATTATCTTAGCTGTAGGAGCTGAGAATAGATGGAAAATATATCAGATTGATGTAAATTCAACATTCTTTAATGGAATTTTAGAATAAGAATGATATGTGGAGCAACCACTAGAATATGTGATGAATGATTGTGAAAATAAGGTATATGAGTTGGGGAAAGCTCTCTGTAGACTTAACCAAGCTCCTACAACTTTGTATAGTAGGAATGATTCATATCTAATTAACAATGGATCCAGTAGAGGCAATAGTGAACCTACATTGCACAAAAGGGCGAATGAGAAAGGAAAATTTTAAATCAACTATGAAGAAAAATTTTAAAATGACTAATTTAGGGATAATAAGATTCTTTCTTTGTATTGAAGTCATTCAATCAGATAAAAATATTTTTGTGGTTCAAGTAAGATATGCCATGGATGTGATCAATAGGTTTAGGATGATGACTTTTAAACAAGCACTGACTCCAACTATAACAGGAAGAAAGCTCAATAAAGAACATATAACAAAGCGGATATAAGATCTATTGTAAATACAACTCTATTCAAGAAATTGGTTGGTAGTCATATGCATCATACCGCCACTAGATCAAACATTATGTATGTTTCCAATTTGATTTCTAGATTCATGGAGTCTCCAAAAGACTCACACTAACAATTAGGAGAAATAATTCTGAGATAAATTGTTGAAAAGGTAGAACGTGGCATATTATACTTCAGTATTAATAGTGATCTTTTAGTTGGATACAATGACAGTGGTTGTGTAGGTAGCTTGGATGAGAAGAAGAGTGTTTCATGATATGTTATTCATTTTTTTCACGTGTGATTTCATGTGCATCCAAGAAGCAGCCCACTATGACAATATCATTAGTGGAAACATAGTGTGTAGCACCAATAGTAGCATTTTGTCAAGAAGTTTAGTTATGTACATTGTTGGGTAATCTACAAGAGGAATCAACTACAATATATTGTCGCAACAACTTGATGATAGCTTTGACGAAGAACCATGTTTTTCATCACAAAAACAAGAATATGATAGAAGAAGTCACTTCATTAGAGAATTCATGAAAAATGGAGAAATCCAATTAGAATCTTGTAAATAGAAAGAACAATTAGTTCATATATTCACAAAGACATTGAAAAGAGATATCTTTGAGTTTCATAGACAAAACTTAGGTGTTGTAAGTCTACGTGAGATTTACACTAATAAGCACTAGTGATCATAATTAAAAAGGAGTGCTAGAGATAATTACCCTCGATAAGTACCACTTAAGTTGTAGTTTTTGACAACTTATTTTTTAAGAAATATCAATCATACACCTGTAAGCAAATATTATCATTCCTATTATTTTCACTCTATTTAATCATAGAGTTTCAAAAAATTAAATCAATCAATTCGAATCAGAAAGAATAGCTCTATTATACTATTATGTAAAAGAGCCGTTCTTCCCATATCCAATATCCAACAAACAATCATTTCCTTATATTCCAACAAACAATCATCCATTTCCTTATATTCTAATACTCCTTAAACAATAAAAACACCAATTTAAACTCATTAGATTATTGTAAATAATCTAATGTTTCATCATCTCTCCTATCACATCCTCCCATCTTGCCATCATATGTCAACTCAAATTTTATAATAATTAATGAACGTTTAAACTATTCATTTTCCATAAAAACAAAATATCATAGTCAATTGAAACAATATAATCGTGTGACTCTTCCTTCACCCTAAAGCTTGCTATTTTTTCAAATATAATACTACATATTTTTGTCAACACACGTACTCAACAGGAGCCCATAGGAAAAAACGATCAACAACTTTATCTACCACCTCGGCTTAATCCTTTCTGCTAGGTCGGTGGCTTCTCCGGTGGGGTTATCTCAGGCTGGCTTGCTCGTGTAGTGGGTCACCTCCCTCCTAGCTTTCTCGGGGCCGAATCGTTTCTTTAATTTACCCCAGAAGGGTAGTGGAACCTAGCGGAAAATTCAAGCCCCGTAGACAACATGTCAAAAACATGTTCAAACTAAAACGAATATCTATGGATGCCGTCACTCTACCAACTTCGTCTTCATCTGATCTGACAGTTTTTATTATTTAATGAGAGTTTCTTTCCTAACCTCTTATGTCATATTAACCTTAGACACGAGGACATCAGAATTGTTATGCGGAAGCAGAGAGTTATTTAGGATTTTATGTTAGAAGCCTAGCTAGCAACAGCTATATAAAGAATCAAAACATCGTGGTAGGGTAAGGATGAATCTGCAGACTCATCATCAACTAAAATATGAAAAATTGCACGCAAACGTTTACTTGGATAACGGCCAACAGATTTATGGAGAATAGACAATTACGTAACTACGATGAAATATTTTTATTTTTACATCAAAATAGAAACATAGATGCAACTGTGCTGAAATCATTCGGATTCAGACCGACTATGCTTAAAATCATTCTGATTCTCAAAGCAATGCGACAAGACTCTACATGTTTGGAAACACGACCAAATATAAAAAAAGAGCATGGTTAGTGAAGGAGAAGCCTGTTGACTGGTAGGTCTTAATTTGCACAGAAACCCTAATTTATTTCACCTTTATTACTTGTCGTACACGACTGCAATTAGTTATCGTGTTACAAGATTTTAACTATGTGCTACGCGCAGACTGTTTGTGAAACCCGCAATTCTGCAATTAGCTGTATAGCTGCAGAGTTCTATATAAGGCATTCCATTTACAATTGTGTACATGCAACTGAAAGAAACATAGATCTGCATACTGTCAAGAAAGAAATTATTAGTATTAGAGTTGGCCATAAAATCTGAAAATGGATCCTCAAGGAGCTCCTGAGGGACCAGGAGGCAGGAGTTGTCCTGGTCCTGGTCCTCACCCTCATCCTGACCCTCCTGGTCCTGATGGTGGGTGCTGCGGCCCTTGCGGTTGTTTAGATGCATGGTATATCTGAAACTATTAACGCGGCATTCTGAATGTTGAGATATCTGATATTTTAGAATCATGTAGTTTTTGGTGGTTTGAATTTGGTTTACTAAGTTTGATATCTTGCTAACAAAAATGACCATTTGATGCAGCTTATCTTTCCTTTGCTGCGGCTGGTGTCCTCGAGACCCTCCTCCTCCTCCACGAAAATGAAAAATCAAGGAATGACCAGATACATATTCGTTTACAACACCATGGACTTCAATATTTTTATGGCTTGCCCTTACAATAATCAAAGATGCTGTTTATGGGAGTATGTCTCTCATAAAACTAGGTTGATTCAGTCAACCAGTATCATTGATTGGATATATATGTATTAAGCCAGAATTAAGTTTTATATGTACTTTACTAATTTTATTTTATATTATTGTTCAGAAATAATGTAAATTTAAATATATAAGAAAAAAAATTCAAATGTTTATTTAAATTTATGAAAAAAATGCATTTGTGTTATCTTTATCTATTTATAAATTCAACTTAGATTATCTACATTTTCTATTATTATGGATGTAACAGCATCACGTAATCTTTTAAGTGTAATAGTATGATTGGAGGGAAACTGTCATTTTGTATTCTCTTTTTGCATGTTATGTTTTCTGAAATATATATATATATATATATATATATATATAGTATATATATATAATCATATTTCTGGAGTAGGTTTACAGATACCAGTCTGTTTTAAAAGGATTTACATTATTTAAAGCATTTAAATTATTTAATATAATTCATCGTTCAATTAAAAATTCTCAGTCTGTAACCAAAATAGAAGTTTAAGCCTAGTACTGTATTGAAATAAAATAAAAAGGTACAAAAACGATCGAATCTACAGATAACCCAAACGAACGGGAGTGACAATTTGACATCTTGAGGAACCGAATCAACTCCACTCACATGACATGATATCAGATTAACCATTATCATTATACTCTCAGGATATATTAAAGCAGCCTAATCCTTATTATTATCATTGTACTCTCTAGATATATTAAAGCATCATTATACTCTCTAGATATATTAAAACAGCCTAATTCCAAGAGGCCTCTGTAAGACATAAAATCAATCAAAAAATTAGAAACACTCTTTACCATTAACTAAGCTAGCCAGGCTAGCTAAAATAAAATATCATAAAAACTAATTCTCAAAATATCGGCATAGAAACTAGGTATACTTTGACAACAATCCATTCCACGACTAGTCTAACAGCAATCCTAAAAATTTGGGCAAAGCAGAGAAGCCTTGTATAAGTGGTTACATAGTTAATTTTCGATATTTATTTTGGGTTTTTTAGGTAGTTATTTTAAGTAGTTATTGGAGTCCAAAAATTTCAAGAAATTAATTCAATTATTTTCTTATGTATTAATATATACATATTGTACATCATTAAAAAAATTAATTAAAATTAAATAATATATATTTGATTTGGTTTACAAGCTTTTTGTATTTTCAGTGGTATCAGAGCGGGAAGTTTATCAACGTGTTGATTGATGACCCACTAGTTTTGTGGCGATCCAGAACTTTGGGGTAGTTTATCCGCCTGTTGATTGATGAGCCACTAGTTTGGTGGCGATCCAGAACGTTGGGTAGTTTATCCGCCTGTTGATTGATGAGCCACTAGTTTTGGGGCGATCCAGAACTTTGCGTCGTTTATCCGCCTGTTGATTGATGAGCCACTAGTTTTGTGGCGATCCATAATTTTGGGTAGTTTATCAGCCTGTTGATCGATAGCCGCTAGTTTTGTGGCGATCCAGAACTTTGCGTAATTTATCCGCCTGTTGATTGATGAGCCACTAGTTTTGTGGCGATCCAGAACTTTGGACGGGAGATTTTGCAGAAGATTCTTAGTCAACGCATTGTGGCGCGTTGGGGACAGAACGGTTATCTCTTTGATTCGTCGTGTTGTTAACTCGAATATTCAAACAGAACGAAAAATACAAGTCTGTCGGCAAAACATTAGACCAATTGAGACCACCTGCACTTTATCGAAGCCGAAGAGGATTGGGGGCCGAACATGCAGAAGCTGTGATCTGGTCAGACATTCAACAATTGCAGTTGCTTTGACGTTGTCATCTTTAAATAATGAAGGAACCCTGCAATATCGATATATACTGAAAATCTAAGTTGTGGTG
This sequence comes from Pinus taeda, assembly GCA_000404065.3. NCBI lineage: Eukaryota > Viridiplantae > Streptophyta > Pinopsida > Pinales > Pinaceae > Pinus > Pinus taeda. The sequence continues at coordinate 43,694 of APFE031600584.1, read as the reverse complement.
GTAACCACAACGGTTACAAAGGTATATTTTTACCCATTTCCCTAACCTGTTATCAGATTGGTTGTTGAAGTTTATTGAGTAAAAGACGTACTACCGGGGAGGTGAGGTGAGTCTGAAGTATGGACCCTTGAACAAATTCAGAGGTTCAAATTTATTAATAATAAAATCGTTTGTGCAGTAGACTATTGCCTTTATAGTAAGAAGTCTTACAGCGCTGCAGAATCTGTTTGGGAATGTTTGATAATTCCAAATAAAACTGAACAGAGAATGATGTTCTGTTTTAACATGGGATATTAAAACATGAAAGTTAAAATTGTTTGGAGAACAGAGTGTTTCACATGCACAATAAAACTTTGTATTTATTAATAAAAACTGTTTGATACAAAAAAAAATCTTCCTCTTAGCCAAAAGTGCTTCAGATGCTATTAAAAAAAACCTTCATTATCCCTTCTTTAAAATACTATGTCTCTTCTCGAAAAATTACACTGTCCTTATACTGCTGTGTGTAAAAAAAATTCCTTACATTCGCATTGCTGTGTGTAGGAATTTCTTACTTCTTTTCATACCCGCTGTTGCTGCGTATTGCCCTTTTTTTTTCATATGCAACAACAAAAGAAAACATGACATAGCTTTTTGTTTGACTTGTGCTCTGTAAAAAAAATTACATCCATGAATTAAAACAAAAATAAATGCTTTACCTACATTCTACGACCTTAATGAATTATATTAATTACATTCGCATGGCGATATGTTTTTTTGTTTTAACTGTAGATTACGGTTGTCTGCAATATCGCATAGAAGATCCAGGGACATGAAGAGTGAAGTACCCTCACTCTCATGAGCTACCACATTAACTGTAGATTACGGTTGGCTGCAATATCGCATAGAAGATCCAGGGACAAGAAGAGTGAAGTACTTTGCAAAACCACTCAGAGCACGTGGCAGCCGGTGAATATGCTCGCTGCCCCCTCGAGAAATACCAACATTCGGAAAACGCGGTGCAGGGCAGCAACTTGCGGTTTTCCAGAACAACACTGCAGTTGAAAGTACATTTCAACACTCCCTTTTAATTTCAACTGCTGGGTTATCAGTCATACTGAGACATTTCCTCAAAAACTCAAAACTTTTCTACCCCAATGGTTTGGTCAGAATGTTTGCAACCTTTTCCTGAGTTTTGCAGTGTTTTAAAACAATTTCTCCATTGTTCACCAATTCACTAATGTAATTAAACTTTGTGTCAATGTGTATTGTTCTCTTCTGAAAAATAGAATTCTTGGATAATGCAATAGTTGAGCTATTGTCACAAAAAATCACAGTTTCTTTTGTTTGCTCTTGGCATAAGCTCCTTAACATCCTTCTTATCCAAATTGCTTGGCACGCTGCTGCTGTAGCTGCCACATATTCTCCCTCTGCTGTAGACAATGCTACAATAGGTTTTTTTTAGAAGCTCATGAAATAGCTCTTGAACCCATGTGGAAAACATAACCAGATGTGCTTTTCTGATCATCTACACTTCCAGCCCAATCACTATCACTGCATCCAATTAAATCTAAACATTCTGAAGCAGTATATAAAATGCCAAACCTTTTAGTACCTTTAACATACCTCAGAATCCTTTTTGCTGCCTGCCAATGTGCTTCTTTTGGTTTCTCCATGAATCTGGAAATCAAACTAAGAGTATGCATTATATCTGGCCTAGTTGCAGTGAAATACATGAGGTTGCCAACTATGCTCTTAGACAAACTAGGATCAAAATACTTTTTGTTGTCCTCTTTGCTGAGTTTTAATCCCATCACTGTGGGAGTGATTGCTGCTTTGCTCTCCTGCATATTAAATCTTTCTAACACTTTATTAACATATTTCGCTTGTGAGATAAAAATCTCAATTCCATTTTTTTCTACTTCTATTCCTAAGAAGTATCTTAGCAAACCCATGTTAGTCATTTCAAATTCTTCTTTCATGACTATTTTGAAATTTACAATAAGATAATCATCATTACCTCTGAAAATAACGTCATTAACATATAACACAACAATTAGTATTTTACCATCATTTTCTTTGATGTAGAGGGTGGGTTCTCCCTCACACTTTTCAAATCCATTTTCCAGTAAATAGGAATCTATCCCACTGTACCACGCTCTTGGTGCTTGCTTCAGCCCATAAAGAACTTTCTTCAATCTACACACTTTGTGCTCTTGGCCTTTCTTTTCATAGCATAGAGGTTGTTCAGTGTAAACTTCTTCCATTGACACTCCATTTAGGAATGCTGACTTCACGTCTATTTGGTAAACTTTCCACTTGTTTTGTGCTGCTATGGACAACACTGCTCTCACGGTTTCCATTCTAGAAACCGGTGTGAAAGTTTCCTCATAGTCTCTCCCATACTGTTGTTTATATCCTTTGACAACAAGTCTTGCCTTGTGTCTTTCTATTTTGCCTTCAACATTACTCTTGATCTTATAAACCCATTTAACTCCAATGACTTCCTCTCCTTTTGGTAGTTCAACTAAATCCCATGTCTTGTTTCTTTCTATGGCATTGATCTCCTCATCCATAGCTTCTATCCATTTCCTATTCTTAATTGCTTCTTCGAAATGAACAGGGTCATCAACATGACAATATAAAACAAACAAAGAGTTCATACCTTCATTTGTTGCCTCTTGTTCATAAATGTCACTTAAATTTCTGAACTTCTTATCTCTTTCATTTGGTGTACAAGTGTTTTCAAAAGCACTTGAATTTCCCCCTTGTGGTGTGCTTGGAGAAGCACTTTCATTTCTCCTCAAGGGTGTCTCTTGCTTCCCTTGTGTTGGTGTTGCTATTTGGGGATGTATTTCAGCCATCTCCTCATCATCTTCATCATGTGACAAAGAGTTTTTAACATTCACTGTTTTCTCTATGCTTCCATCCCAAGCTTCCTCCTCAATGAACTGAACATCTCTACTCACAAAAAACTTCTTGGTGGATGGGTTATACAACCTATAAGCTTTGGATTTCTCACTGTATCCAATGAAAATACATTTTTCCCTTTTGTTGTCCAACTTCTTCTTTAGTTGATCTGGAATGTGTGCATAAGCCACACATCCAAAAACTTTCATGTGGGTGACTCCTTGCTTTGTCCCACTCCATGCTTCTTTTGACACTCTGTTCATGACTGCTTTTGTAGGGCATCTATTCAAAATGTACGCTGCACAGTGTACAGCTTCAGCCCAATAATCATTTGGCAAATGTTTTGCCTTTAACATACTCCTCGCCATATCCATGATTGTCTTATTTTTCTTTTTGACAATTCCATTTTGCTGCGGAGTGTATCTAGTGGTAAACTGCTTATGAATTCCATTTTCTCTACAAAAACGTAGAAACTCTTTGGAGATATACTCACCTCCTCTATCAGTTCTTAGAACTTTGATATGAAACCCACTTTGGTTTTCTACAAGTGCTTTGAAATTGCAAAATCTTACAAACATTTCACTTTTGTTCTTCAGGAAATAGACCCCAAGTTTTTCTAGTAAAATCATCAATAAATGTTAGTATATAGTGGCTGCTTGCTAGTGATAGAGTTTGCATCGGTCCACATCAATCTGAGTGGACAATCTCTAAGGGTGTTTTTTCCCTTATGCTTTTCCCTAATGGAGAACTTTCTCTATGTTATTTCCCCATGATACAACCTTCACAAAGGATGTCTGGTTTCTCTATCAATGGTAATCCTCTTACCATTCCTTTTCTACTCAACAAGTTAAGACCTCCAAAGTTGAGATGTCCAAATCTCAAGTGCCACAACCAATTTTCATCTTTTGATTCGATTTGGAAAGCCTCTTGTGTCACTGCTGCTATTTCTTCTTCATTTTTTAAATCTGCTTTCATTCTGAGAGGGAACATCCTATTATTTGTCATCTTCACTTCAGCAATACATCATTTACTGGGTGTTTTATCTATGATGGTGCATACATCATTCACAAAGAAAACATTGTACCCCTTTTGAACAAGCTGTCCAATACTTAAGAGGTTACATTTCATTCCAGGAACATAATAAACATCTGCTATGGTTTTCTTTTCACCTTTCCTTGTAAAGACATTTACTTCTCCTTTTCCCATAACAGAAACTTTACTATCAGTCCCTAGTGTGACTTGTGACTTCACACTTTGATTTAACATAGAAAACAGGGCTATGTTTCTTGTCATATGGTTACTGCAACCGGAGTCTAGAAACCATATATCTTCACTCTTTGCTTCAACCATATTATAGGCTAAAAACAAATTATCTTGGCTGATATTTTCTCTAGTGAACTTTGCACTAGTTTTATTACTCATATCATGCTGTTTCTTCCTACATTCATTTGCATAATGCCCATATTTTTTACAATAGTGACATTGGACATTGGATTTATCATACCTTTTTCCTTGAGCATGATGTTGTCCACTTTGTTGGCTGTTGCCTTGGCCTTGGTTCTGATTTGGATTGCTGCCTCTTCCTTGAGCATTTGCTGCACTGTTTCTTCCACCTTTGTTTTGGCTTTTGCCTCTTCCTCTCTTGTTTCCTCTGCCTTGACCTCTTCCTCTTCCAAAGGACATCTAGGTCTTAAAGGCATGCTCTAGAGATCAGTTTTCATTTCTACTCAATCTCTACTCATGTGTCATCAGTGATGCATGTAGTTCATCAACTGAGAAGTTTGTGAGATCCTTTGTCTCTTCTATGGTGGTGACAATCACATCAGACCTTGAGGGTAGGATCCTCAATAGTTTCTCCACAATCCTCATTTCTTCAAGAATCTCTCCATGAGACCTTATCTGTGTGACCATGCCAATCACATGTGTGAAGAATGAGTCAATATTATCTGACTCCTTCATCCACAGATTCTCAAAATATCTCCTCAGCAACTGTAGTTTTGCTGTCTTCACTTTCTCCATGCCTTGATAGGCTATCTTGAGAGTTTTCCATGCTTCTTTGGATGTCTTGGCTACTGCTATCCTTGGAAACACACTCTCATGCACTGCTTGATACAAAAAGTAGAGGGCTTTAGAATCCTTCTTCTTATAGCTCTTCAACAATTCTTTCTCTGCCCGAGTCAAATTATTAAACTCATCGTCATCTGCTGGTTCTTCAAAACCATCATCAACAAATTCCCATAAGTCTTGGGAAGCAAACAAAGCTCTCATAGTTATTGCCCAATAGTCATAGTTTTTCCCATTAAATTGTGGGAGTTGAGTATTAAAGATACTTATACTAGTGTTGGCTCCAACCATTCTTGCACTCTTAACTATGCTTCAAAATACTTGACTGTCTTTAAAATAACTCACTGTCCTCAACAGTAACACAAAAAAAACTTGAGAAATACCTTTGATTCTTTCTTGACCGAGTCTTCACTCTGCTGGAGAAGCTGCTGCAACAAGAAATCTTTCCTTCAGCTTCTTTGACAACTTCAAAGAGCCTGGACAAGCTCCGATACCATGTTGGAAATTTCTAATAATTCCAAACAAAAATGAATAGAGAATGATGCTCTGTTTTAACACATGATCTTAACACAGGGAAGCTAAACTTGTTTGGGAGAATAAAGTGTTTCACATGCACAATAAAACTTTGTATTCATTAATAAAAATTGCCTGATACAACAAATCTTCCTCTCACAGAGGGATTACACCAACAGAGCTGCTTCAGATGCAGTTAAAAAAAATTTCACTGTCTCTTCTTGAAAATACTATGTCTCTTCTGGACAAAATTACATTGTCTTTGCTTGCAAATTTCTTTTACACTACTGTGTGTGAAAAAATTCCTTACATTCGCATTGCTGTGTACAGGAATTTCTTACTTCCTTTCATACGCGCGATGCTGCTGCGTATTTCCCTCTTTTTTTTTTCATATGCAACAACAAAAAAAAACATGACATAACTTTTTGTTTGACTTGTCCCGTGTAAAAGAAATTGCATCGGTGAATTAAAACAAAAATAAATGCTTTACCTACATTCTACGACCGTAATGAATTATATTACTTACATTAGCATGGCGATATGTTTTTTTTTGTTTTAACCGTAGATTACGGTTGTCTGCAATATCATACGGAAGATCCAGGGACAGACAAAGTGAAGTACCCTCACTCTCATGAGCTACCATAACTATTGATCTTGCCCTCAATAATCGGACGACTGACGCAATTACCCGAAGGTCCCTTTTTACCGAACTTTACGCGTCGGGGAAGTTTGACTTTGCAAAACCACTGAGGGCACGTGGCAGTCTATGAATATGCTTGCTGCCCCCTCGAGAAATACCAACGTTCGAAAAAAGCAGTGTGGGGAAGGAACTCGCGGTTTTCCAAAACAATGCTATAGTTGAAAGTACATTTCAACAGAATCTGTGCTTTTCTGAATCATCCTACAGTGCTTGTATTAACCGAGCTTCGATTAGCTGAGAAGGGTTGAACTTTCATGCCCTTGTCCATTGTGAAGGTTGAACGAGGTGATAGTTATATCTGGTCATTAACATTCAAGAGAAGGAGAAAACCCTCAAAGTGCATGGTTTATGACTCTATGGATGAGAAACTTTGAAACTTGCGTAATTCATAGCCAATTCGAAACCATTTGACTGGCACCGTCTCGCATCACATTCCTTTCAGTTCGAAATAGAAATCGAGCAGCATTCTTAGATCGAGTTGTCGCCAGTAGCGAAATACGTCGAGGCCACCAACATTCTCAGATCGAGTTGTCACCCGCAGCAGAATACATCGAGGCAAAGACCGAGCATTACATTTATTAAGTGTAAGTCAAACCTCGGAGTTGTTGCACAAATTGATACGGATTGTTGCTAAACAGGAACTAGAGAAACAGTGAATGAATGGCGAGCCATATTTCCTATGCTATAGGGTATTGAATGCCTTGACAGTGACCGTGACAACAGAGGATTCTGATATTTGCTTTCACCGTAAACTCATGTACATAATTTCTACGGCAAAACACACTTCCCGGTTAACGGTTGCGGAAATGGGTTGACGCATCATCCATGGCTTATTTGGATGCTAGATGATCCCCATGGGCATGATGGCCAATAAATAATATTTTCAGTCATACAGTACGTAACCTAGTCTGGAGAAATTAATGTTAAAACCCATTTGAAGTGAGTTCAAATTTGAATTTCGTAGGGCGCTATTTTATTTATTCCAATATCTAGTGCTTTTAATTAATTATGCTTTTATCGCAGCTTGGCCATTTTCATTTTTTGTGATAACCTCCCGTCGGCTGCGTCTTGCAAGTTTTCCATGGATCTGGCTATGGATGTTTATATTCTAGAAGATTATGTTATAAGGCGCTCCAAAATATAACGATGTAGAGGCTACTATTATTATCCATGCGGTGGCTACTACTATTATTATTTTTTATAATTACAGATCATAGAGATACGTTTAGGGAGCTAGCTCGCCTGGCGTTCACATCAAATATGAACAATTCATTTTTAAAGCATGAAATGCTTTTTTTAAGTTCCATCATCGGAAATTTAGGGAAGCTCTTGAGATTGAAAAGAGGTCGAACAATCTCAATAGAGAGGATGGCTGGAAAATCAATAGGTGTTGAATCCCAGCTCTCTCTTCTTAGTTGCTTTCTTCCATCCCGCCGGTCCCCCTCCCCTTATTTTTTGACTCATTTAATTTTTTTTGGTGCTGTTAGATAATTATAATAATAAGTTTAATTAACATATACAATTATTTTATATGATTAGTTCAAATATTTTTTTTTCCACCCCTTGGCTTATTTTAATATTTTTATACTATTAGTACTTTATAACTAACTATTATCTTAATTAATTTAATATTTTTTATATTATATATATTAATTATATATATAATATATATATATATATATATAATTTTTATAATATGTTTATATAATCCTTTATGTAATTTTTATAAAGTAGTTTAATCTTTATATATTATATAATATATAGATATTCAATTAAATTAATTTAATATTTATATTTTTTTATGTATTTATTAAATATTTTGATACCTTTTAACCAACTATTATCTTAACAACCAATTTAAAATTTAAATTACTTTATATATATATCTATATTATAGTTATACCTTTATAACTTAGTTAGTTATATGTTTTATTCTAGTATTTATATTTTCTATGTATTTATTAAATATTTAAAATCTTTAACTTATTTATTAACTTAACAACTAGTTAAAAATTAAAATTACTTTATTTTATTATATATATTTAATGGTATGCTCTCTTAATATAACTAACTTCCTTTTAGTTTATTAAATAATTGATTTTTATGTCCTTAGTCCAAAGTCAAATTTAGCCGTTGGTCAAGTTCACTGTTGAAGGCTCTGGTCAAACGATTTAACATGCAAAGCTGGATTTGATTCTTCAACTTGTCCATGAACCACACTGGTTGGTTCGAAACTCGTCAACAAATGATATATCATGTGATTTACACCGAAAAATCTCTCGTAAACTTGATATGGATCACAAAGACTCAATTCAACGAATAATTATATGATAAATATTTTTATTTAAACAAGTATTTTTATTCACATAAATGTCTATATTGTTATATAAATATTCCATATAAATGGAAAGAAATATTTTATATATACACTCTGCAACAAACCTTAAAAAATTATAACTTGATTTTCTTAACCATAAAAACTTATAAATTGATTTTTTTATTAATAGATGGTTATAAAGAAGTAAATTATTTTATTAATATAATACATATTAATACTTTCTTTCATATAAATATTTTATATAGATTGAGAGATACTTTATATATACACTCCACTATGAACCATGAAAACTTATAAATTGATTTTTTTATTAATATATAGTTATAAAGAAGTAGATATCTTATTAATAAATATATTAATAATTGATTTCTTTTATTGATACAATAACCGGTTACTTAATATTTATGAGTTATTTTCATTAATATTTATTAAAAAATAATTTTTATATAATATTTATTTTAATTATTAATTATATGCATCAATATTATATATAAAATTGTGTAAACTCTCATAATTTATTTTAATTTAAATTATTATTTATCAATTAAACTTTTAATTTATCATTGTAAATGATCACCATGATCTTAAAATCTTACAAATTGCATAACTATAATAGAGTTTACAACTTTTTTGTAGGAAACAAATAGATGGTAGCATCTGCACCTTACTTTCCCAATCCTTGTCATTTTAGATACAATATTAACATACCATAATCATAAGCTCTTAAGAATATAAATCCAAATATCAAGGTCAACATCTTAGATACAATATTCACATACCATAATGATAAGCTCTTAAGAATATACATCCAAATATCAAGGTCAACATCTCAAATATTTTTCTGAGTTCAATAAAGAGTAGCATTTAAATTGCATTGAACAATCTATGAGTTATTAGACATTCATTTAAACTTGAAGTGGAAGTTCAAATGCTTGGAATTTATTTCCTTATAGCATTAGGTTTTTACTACAACCATACAAAGGTTAAGAGGAAGGCATATAGATATTTATTTCACTTCAAAAATCAAGTACTAATCAAATATAAAATAGGTAAGAAGACCATAGAAACACCTAGTGGAGTTATTGGAACCTTGTTGAAATACAAGTACTCTAGCTACATTGCAAAGGCCTCACAAACATCAACTTATATTAATTTTCATGGCTTGAGTTTTGGCTCTAAAGGAAATTCAAAACTAAGCTTAGAAATTTGGTGTTTAATAAATTGAGAAGACAGATTTTTTTTTGTTAAGCTTGGTAGATCCTTCTTGTTCATTATAAAATAAGTAAGTAAGTTACACACATATATCTTGGTTAGGTGGTCTCAACTTGCCCAACGAGAAACCACGTTTTGTGACCACCTAATCGCAGTTTAAGTTATCTAGTAGCAAAAAATACTTATTCTATCTATCGAAGCTATAAAAACTTGATAGTCATGTCTACAACTATATTCTAGTTGTCTATACATATTTATGACTGTAAACTATAAATTAGAAGTTATCTGCATGAAAACAAATAAAAAAAGGACTAAGAGTCAACATTCTATTCCTCTTGTTTGGTGGAAGTCGAAGCCACCAGGGTCATATCTTTCGCGCTGGAGCCTGGAATCCCAGTTAGCACAAATAGGCATGGGAAATGTTTCTCTATATGATCTAGGTGGCCATCTTACTTCTGCTTTTTGAAAGTCCTCTTTATAATTTAGAAAGTCCTAGACAAACAATCATCCAAATTTTCTCCATGGCCTTGCCCAGAAGGCATTTCATGAGCGAATACAGATAAATGGACTATTTGTATTGTGCCTCTTGACCTTTGGTGTGTCCTGAGCATGGAATCTGGATCTTCCAATCCTCTATGTCTATTGGCTCCACACTCGCTTGACGATTTATATTTTCCTCCCATTCGGCTATGAGAAGTTTGATTTCCCCAATGGTGCCCCCTGCATACGCAACTGCCACTTCCTGGATCAGTTTGGCTACGAGCTTCCTACCCCGACGTTTTCCCATGGTGCTCACCCCAACATCGGCCTCGCTCCCTTGCAATCTCTTCCTGCGGCCCTTGGCAATCTTTTCTCGAACCATCGCCACAATATCCCTGTACCTTCCAGGCACCTTCAAACATTGATCTGAAACAAACCTCTGTGCTTTTCTTGGATAAGGAAAGTTACCTCCCGACTGACTTGTTGCGGGAGCAAGAAACCATAATTCCTAAAATGTTAATTGTTGAATTACCTTCATCCCATAGTTCTCACAATGCAACAAATTTGTCACCCACGATTTATGCACATAACCTCCGAGCGTAAGAGACCTCAACCCAAGACTCCTGAGACGCCCATGCATTACCCCTGCCTTGCTCGCATTATGACTGTGGTCTTGGAGGCGAGGTGCATTGCCACCCACCAAACTTGTAACCCAAAGGTCAAGCATGAAGGAACTGTGCCCCTCATCTCCATTGCCCCTTGTTGATTGCCTCTACCCCCGTTCCCCTTGACTTAGCCTCTTCTTAGCATGACTCTGATCCTCCCCGTGACCTGACATCTGAACCCCAACACCCACAAGGCATCATGCCCCTAGCTTACTCAGCACCCGACTTCCCAATGACTAGCCTAAGCTAGCCTAGCCAACATTCTCTACATGTCAATTCCCCCCATTAAAGAAGACCCTGACTCGTGACATGCTTCCCTCACCTAACGCTCCTTAGGGGCTTGGAATTAGAGCATTTTAGGAATTGGAGTGGTCCAACCGCACTGATAATTGCCACTTCCTTACCTTCAACTACTAGGTTTGCTAGGCATACAATAAACAACAAATAACTTAGGCAGACTCCCTCCATCCCTTCCCTATAATCCCCATGCGAGATAGCAGAATGCCAAAATTAAGAGATAACTAAGAAAACCCAATAGAATTGGGATTGTTCTCGCAGGCCACCTCCTCCAAGCTAATTCCCCTGCCCCAGTTACTCGCCCAAATATACCCCATGCCCCCATGAAAGCCCCAGTTACTAGACCAAATGTAGGGAAGCATAATAGAATGTAGGCTGAGTGAGTTAACATACTCGATTATCTATGTTTGAACACGTTGTATCTCATCTCTTTCCTGAAGTCGCCACTCCTCTTTCATCGTCGTCACCTTTGTGCTTACACCCTCCAAATTATTCTCTCTCTTTGCAGTCATTAAACTCAATTGCATGTAAATGCCACCTTCCTCCTCTTGCTTGCCTTAAGCCTGCCGACGACCACCACACCCTGCATGTCAAACGTGTGGGAGGTAGTGGAACCATCCATTCTTGTGCTTTTCATTATGACAGCCTTAATGGCTTTATCTACGAGCTCACACCCTGATAAGGGGGAGAAGATAGTTTTTTAATTTACTCAAATGAATTAAATTACAATACAACTTACATTACAAAGGTCTCACAAACATAAACTTATATCAACTTTCATGGCTTGACTTTTCGTTATAAAGGAAATTCCAAACTAGGATTAGAAGTTTGGTTTTTAATAAATTGAGAAGATGTAAATTTACTTAAATTAATTAATTACAATACAAATTAATTTATTGAGTTGTAAGAAGCTAATTTGGTTATTATAAGAATGAGTTTATGCTTTCATAGAAAAAATGTTATTTCGTAACACAGTATATTTGAAAGGAAACCTAGACTTTAAGAACCATTATCGTGAGTGGAAAATTTGTGTTTGTGCTAAGAATCACAAACTCAAATTATATTATGAATTATTTAGTTGAAGCAAATCATTCATATATAGTTATTATTGTTTAGAGAATTTTCGGCGAAATCACATCAATAATCATTTGTCGACGCGTTTCGAACCAACCAGTGTGGTTCATCGTCAGGGTAAATAGACATAATGATAATATAAGTGTAGATAACATTAATAGCTATTATGATGGTAAGGTAGTAAAATATAAGGGCAATAATATAAATAAAGAAGATAATAATATAGTTATTAAAAATAATGGTTGTAAATTTAATAATTTTGGTAATAGTAAAAGAGGTCTTAGTAATAAAGTTTTAAATGAGAATAAATTTCTTAATAGTAGTATGGAAAATAAGGGTAGTTCTGTGAGTGTTTCTGGTCCTCACCCTCAGGGCAATAAGGTGTTAAATCTGTCCAGTTTTTCCTTTCCGCCTGCAGTTTTTAGTCTCCTAGGAAAAGGTCTTAACTTTGCCTTAGCACCCAGAAAAATCCCGGTTGAAGACATCATTTGCGATGTAGAATATGGCATTAAGAACCTTCCTGATAAGATTAAAGAAACGATTAGGCAAGATTGTGCCGTGGCCCTGAGGAGGGCTAAGCCTCCTCGTAGCAATATCAGCAAGGTTGAGTTTGAGGCTCTGAAGGCCTTGAACGAAAATCATGACGTCGTGGTCTTAAAAGCTGATAAAGGTGGGGCTGCCTTCCTTCTGGATAGGAGTGATTATAGAAATAAGATGCTCGATCATCTGTGTAATAGTGGGAGTTATAAGAAGATTTCGAAAAATCCCCTTAAAAAGGTTTCCAGAGCGGTCGCTCTTGCGATCAAATCGTGCAATTCCACGATTCCTCTATCCCAGAAGCTTATTGGGGGAAACCCCATCGCTCCTAGGATATGTGGCCTTCCAAAGGTCCATAAGGAGGGGGTCCCCTTGAGACCCATTTTCAACACCATAGGTGGTCCGACTTACCTCCTGGTCAAGTTCCTTGCTGCAAAGTTGAGGCCCTTGGTTGGTCATATGGAATCCTTCGTCAAAGACTCGGCTTCTTTTATTGATGATCTTAAGAGGATTAAGCTTGAGCCCGAGGACATTCTGGTAAGTTTCGACGTGGTCTCTCTTTACACTTGTATTCCCATAAATGAGGCCATGAAGGTGATTAATAAGCTCACTGACCCTGATACGGCTAGGTTGGTTGAGCTTTGCCTTACCTCCACCTTTTTCAGCTTCGAGGCTGAATTCTATGAGCAGACTTGTGGAGTTGCCATGGGCTCCGCCTTGTCCCCTGTCGTCGCTAATCTCTTTATGGAGGATTTTGAGTCTAAGGCTTTGGCCTCCTCTCGTTTCTTACCGAAGCTTTGGAAAAGATTCGTTGACGACACTGGTGTTGTCTGGTCTCATGGTCCTGATGAGCTGGATCATTTCTTTAGTCATCTCAATAACCAGTCCGCCGCCATCAAATTCATGATGGAAAAAGAAGACAATGGTTGTCTTCCGTTCTTGGATGTTCTCATCTCTAATAAGGAGGATGGTTCCTTTTCTCATCAGGTGTTTAGAAAGAAGACGCATACTGAGCAATACTTGCATGCTTCTTCCCATCATTTCCCCGCTCAGAAGTCAGGGGTTCTGAGCACTCTTGCCGCCCATGTTGTTAGAATTTCTGATGAAGAGAGCTTGGAAACGGAGAAGGCTCAACTCCTAGATGTCTTTGTGAAGAATGGTTACAGTAGACACTTGGGTCAAAAATCCTTCCTCAAGGCTAAGAAGGAGCCTTCAATCCGTAGAGATCCGAACGATCGTGTCATGGGGGTTAACCTTCCTTACATCCAAGGGACCACTGATAGGATTGTGAGGATTCTAAAAAAGTACGATGTGCCCGCAATTTTTAGGCCTCTCAACACTATCCATGGCTCCCTCAGGTCTGTAAAAGATCCTATTGACCCTAAAGACATGAAGGGCGTCTATGTCATTCCTTGTTCCTGTGGGACACCATATATTGGTGAGATGGGTCGCTCTATCAATCAGAGGATTAGTGAACATTCGACTGACTTAAGGCATGGAAGGACCAAGTCCTCAGCCTTGGCTGAACATGCCGAGAAGACGATGCATCATGTTTGTATTGAAGAGGCTCAAGTCATTGCTAAAGTTGCACAGTTTCACCATCGCAAATTTAGAGAGGCCCTCGAGATTGAAAAAAGGCCGAAAAATCTTAATAGGGATGATCGCTGGAAGGTTAGCAGTTCCTGGGTCCCAACCCTATCTTCCTAGCCTCCTCCGTCCCTTATTTGTAATGTCTTAGGTTTTCTTGTTTCCATCCCTTAGAGGTTCTTTTCTGTGGTTAGTCCTTTCCCTTGGTTTATTAAAAAATGTTTATTACATTTTTAGCTTTTAATCATAATTTTTTATATTCTCCATTTTAATCGTAGCATCCTAATAGTATATTAGAATTAGTATAATTTAATCCCTTCTATTATCTTAATTACCTTTTATTTTTCGTTTTATAAGCTATTAATAAGATATGTAATGGGTTTCTTTGGTCACATTGAAACTTAAATATTATAATGGAATAATAATTAACAAATAATTTAATAAATTCTTTTTTCATGATTCTATTATATATATATTCGATTTCTACTATACCTTTAGAATTGAAAGGATATTTCTAAATAATTAGTAATATACCAATAATATAACCTTATGACATCTACTATTGTTTATTAATAAACAATGAATGAATCATTTCGATATGGTCTAAATAAATGTTTCTTTTAGGCTATACTCTGAGATTAATTTAACTATAATAGATATAAATATATAGTGATTATTAAACAATTATAAATTACCACCCTATAGTAATTTAAGTATAAATTTCTATAGTTTATATATAATTTTTTGAATATATTTTGTATTCAAATCTTAGAACAACCTAATAGTGTTTAAAATGATTATCTAGATTACCTAATTCGATGAATAAATTTTGAACCATTATATGTATTAATATCTACCTAATTTCATGGGATATAATAAATTATTTATAAAATAAATTATTTAAATTATTAATTTAGATTTCATGATTTTAATTTATATATATATAAATTTTGATTCTATTATATAAATTTTTTTAATTATATATTAGACTATTTGATTTAGAATTGGATGTGCGTAATAATTATTATTAATAAATTATTGTATCAGTAAATTCTTAATTTATGATTGGACTATTATTAAAAACCAATTACATTTAGTTAAATAATCAAATAATTTAATAATTTAATATCCAGTAGGAGTTCTTCACTGATATATTTTTACCTATTTTAACTATTCTCTAGGAATAATAATAATTAAAAATTTGAATAAGGTAATAAGGTCAAAATTAGCCGTTTTAAATCTTCTCTGCCTAAACTATTTATCTAGCTAAGCTGGATCAGTGCTTCAACTTGTCCTGAGGATGAACGACACTGGTTGGTTCGAAACGCGTCCACAAATGATTATTGATGTGATTTCGCCGAAGATTTTCTAAAAAAATATCAATATTATTTTATTTTACCAAGTGAAATACTTTATTTATGGTACATGTTATTATTATTAAATATTTCATATCAGTGTTATATTAAGGTTGAATCAATTAGGCCAAATAACTAGGTGAAAATAGTGAA
>APFE031600584.1:13063-27810 GCA_000404065.3 Pinus taeda | reverse complement strand
TCCTTTTGACTGCTTGAAGGTGTGTTTCCTTTGGATTGGCTTGGAATCTTCCAACTATTCCCACTGCATGCATGATGTCTGGTCGGGTACCTGTTAGATAGGGAAGACTACCAATCGTGGATCTGTAGGTTGGTTGATTTACTGCTGCTGATTCATCATTTGCGCTGAGGCTGCATCCTGTTACCATAGGGGTACATACTGGTTTAGAATCTTCCATGCCATATTTCTTTAAGATCTACTTGAGGTACTTGGTTTGTGATAGAAAAATACCATCTTTATTTTGTTGAACTTGTAAACCAAGAAAATATGTGAGCTCACCAAGCAGGGACATTTCAAATTCTTTCTGCATTACCAAAGCAAAGTTTTGACTCATGGTTTCTTCATTGCTACCAGAAATGATATCATCAACATACACAACAAGTATTAGCAATTTATCATTGTCAATTTTTATTTATAGATTGCTATCGGCTGATCCTTTTGAAAAACCTTGTTGATGAAGGTATTTGTCAAGACAATAATACCAAGCCCTTGGAGCTTGTGTTAGACCATAGAGAGCCTTTTTGAGTCTGCACACAAGTTTTGGATCATTTCCAAGGATGAATCCATTTGGTTGCTCAATATATACTTCTTCTTCTAGGTCTCCAATAAGAAAGGCAGATTTCACATCCATTTGATATACTTTGAACTTTTGAAAGCTAGAAAGAGCAAGGAACATTCTTATGGCTTCAAGTATAGCAACAGGTGCACAAATAGATTGTTCTACATACATTACGGAATGATTGAACCTATGACAAAAGAAGAGAAGGAAGATAACTCCCATGGGTAGGACAATCATTTTAGAGGGTAACCTCATTGATTTGTGATGACCTTAATTCAATATGAGTCACATATTGTCTATTAATATTTCAGCAATATAATATATCTTCACCAAGTGGTTCATGGCCGAATCCCAACAAATATGGGTTGTTATTTCATAATGCCAAAGATTTCAAAGTTTCAAAGCATACACAATGTAACACGCCCAATTGGAGGTCATTATCATCTTCTACTCATCGAGAGCTTTATCATCTCACTATAATATCTAGAAACAATGTTATGGAACTCATAAGATGTACCATTTTATGCCACATCAACATTCATACAATTGACACATAGTAGTCTCACACCCATGTCTCATCATGATATTGCACCACATTCGCAAGCCAAACACCTTGGTTTGCTAGGTCATATCCAAATCTTGGTTTATATTTTATCCTTCCTGCAGTCATATCCAATTCTTCTATATTTTTAGGTCTTCAGATGTTAATGATTTCTTATCAGTATGTTAAAAATATGTACTTCCATGTCATCTACCATGGAAATTGTAACTCAGTCCTCAACATCCACATCGTTGACCTAGATTGGATCATTATATTGTTTTTCATTCATGTCGATGCTTTTAGAGTGGAAAAAGTGGAGAAATCAGCTCACAAGACCATTTCTATCGGTAGAACCTAGTTTGACAAATCAACGTTTGAAAAGTTTCAAGCGAATTTTAAGGCATCAAATGACGTTAACCAAAAACCTTAAATTTATTATGAAAAATAAATAATTTTAAAAAGAATTATAAATTGTAACTAAAAAAATGTAATTTATAAATGAATAATTTTATTCATTATCTACATTATGATTTGAAAATATAAATCATTGTGTGGAGAAACTCTCTTCATCTCATTATGAGGAGATATGTAGGTGTTAGGCGTAACATAAAAAAAATATTAGCATTTTTAACTGCCTACTCACTATGTTGAAATTATATATTATTGAATTTATATTAATATGTTGAATTTATAGAACATAAAGGATATTTTTTAATCCTTTTTCAATCATTTCTAAAATTGAAATGGAGATGGAGATTAATAGTTGCTCCATTCCTAAAATTTAAATGGATATGGAGATTAATAGTTGCACAAATAACATTGATCCACTGAATACAACGTGTTGGGCATATTTATGATCATGATAGGGCTCTACGCTCTTTTGTGGGGAAAATTGAAGGATATCAAGGCCTCAATGGATGAAAATTGTTTGGAAGCATTTCCCAGATGCGAGGAAATACTATCAAAAAATGAAAATAAGGTAGATGACATAGAAGTTGTGTCGAACAACCCCATGAATGAGAAGATTTAACCTCTTGAATTACACACAATGAAATAATTTCTTGTCAAATAGAGAGTACAATTTTCTAATTTAGCATATGCATCCTTATCATTATTAACCAATCCTCTATAACACACAATATAAATACTTAATGGATTCTTGAATATTAACCTTTTGGCAATGTATAATAGAAACAAATATTTTTTAAACCAATCGTGATGATTTATTAAATTTTAAGTCATAAAAATTCATAATGTAAAGTTTGTCATCATACTCTCAGCTTTAATGCATACCTATTCATTTACATGGCTTCATCAGTTTGCATACAGCTGCAATTCCTCCTCAACAAGGGTATTAGTGTATACAAGATATTCGCATACCATAACCATGTTCGGCCTTTACATGCGTGTCAAAATATAATAAAATGGGATCTCAAAATTTTAATACAAAATGGTGGACATAACTTACCAAACACACAACTCAATGACCCATAATAAATGAAATGTAGTACCAACAAACATTATTCACCACTGGAATCCTTAGGTTTCAACACTAATATGGGCATATGAAAGAAACCAAACTGCACTGACCCAACATGATGAGCAATATAAGCATTAGTTATGGTTTCATAAATTGATATTTGGTAAAATTTCATCACATTTTTAAATAATATATATATATATATATATATATATATATATACATAGTAGACTCAGTTAATATATACCACAAAATTACGTATGGCCAAGACCAAGCATACATCATGAAAGACTCAAAATAATCCTTCTTAACATGAAAATATCATTTCAATGTCCATGTCACAAAATGTAAAAATGATTAGTTGGTACAACAATGTATTCTTACATAGTGGCCACTTCATGTGAGGAAGCCCCACATATTAAGATCCACATAAGATCTTTACAAACATCATCACATGAACTGCAGATGATATGTCATCCATTTTAACACGTCATACTTAACAAATTACAGATTGAAAAATGAGAATAATTTGGTATGATTTCATTGCATTATGGACTTATCTGTCCCATGTGTAAAGAAAATATAGAATTGATCAATCTAATTAATTTTTCCACTATCAACAAATCCTTCCCACTTTTCTAAGTTCCACCACTGCCTCACATTCATTTACATTTGAATTCAACCCAAGACAAGACTGAAGACATTTGCTCCAACCATCCATAACCTTTAAATTCAAATGCCCAAAAAGTTGCATATGGGATAGATGTGGCTAGTCTCAATTTTGTCTAAATCTTTTTCATATATGCCTGTCACATATAACGATCCATTGAAGTCATCATAAAGGAAATCTGCAAGATGAAAATCCACACTTTTACCACAACTCTTTTCCTTCTCTAATAGTAATAATGGGTAGTATGTACTATGCTTTTAATTTGTATAGAGCTGGAAATATGTACAATTTGTAGTTTTCATCATTACCCTACTCCATTGAAGTTGAATAGAGTAGGGTAATGATGAAATTTTAAGTTTCATTCATGCATCTTAGAGGAACCTACCTATAACAATTAGACAACAGTTTATTAAAACATTTCATTATAAAATTACCTCAAAATGTAATCAAACTAAAGGTTTCTTGCATTTAAGCTTAAGGTCCTCCTACAAATTCTAGGACAAATATTGTTGGCAACATCTGCTTTGATATGACAAATATCAAGAATACTATTGAAATTATGTCTTCCAAACCTCAAACTTGATAATTGGTTTCTCTCAGGCTTGTCTAGTGTGAGTTATAGTAAAAAGTATTTGTTCACGGTGCAAATATAAATTAATGTTCAACCATAATTCATCAACAATGTGGTTGTGGTTATGAACTTTGAATTAAAATTGGACTCCATTGGTGGTAAAGAATACATTAAGAAATATTTCTAGTGTGTATCAGAGGACATAGAATAAGAACTATGTCCAACAGAAAAGGGAAAAAATTCCTCACAAAAAACGATGTGAGGTTAAAATAGCATTCTCCTTGCTATGAAATAGATGTAGAAATTCAGACATTGGGATCTCACAAATGTTGTGCCCCCTCCTTCAAATGCTCATAACTCTAACACCAACTACTTTATGGGTGAAGTATAAAGACTCAATATTTAAAAAAAATGATGGAAATAATACCCAATAGAAAGATATCTAAGAGAATAATACAACATTCCTTTTGAGATATTATTCTTATGAAGCATAGCTATAACCAATAATAGATTTGGAGGCACTAAAAACCCTAATTCTGTACAAATGAAAGATCACAACCCAAAGAAAGACATGAGATGAATTAAAAATTCCAAAACAATATACACAAGAAGAAGGTAAAGACAAAAACACACCAAGGGGTTCAAAGTACATAACCACAACCACTTGAACCTTAACATCTAGTAAGGTGAAATGCAGGAATAGTAAAGATAAAAACATGCGAAAATAAATAGCAGAAAAAAAGGTGTGAAATCAGTGAAAGTAGAACAAAAAAAATTAAATAAGGTTGTTCTATATCATGTAACATACTCACATCATGAAAATTTTTCATATCAACATTAAAAGCTCCAAATTAACATTTCACAAAAATATAATGAAGAATACAACAAAAGGAATAAGAGTAATAAAAAATAGTTGGTTAAAATTAAAGTGAACTCCTCTTTCTCCATCATATTGATTTCGATTGTGATGTGTTGAGGGAATACTTACCCATTTCAGTATTGTGCTCACAACCAATCAATGTGCTTTGCTTTGCCTAATACTATCCTTGTTATACCCTACACATCATCCCCCATAGACTTCTTCCTTTGCCAATGTCCTACGATTGCTTTCTCCTTACTAAATAGAGCTGGCCTTTGATAAAATCAATAGTAAGAAGTTCATAATTTAACACATATTTGCTTTTGGAGGGAAAATTTGCATGCATGTTTGTGCTAAAATATTTGATTTACCTATAATGTAGTTCAAGAAAATAAATGATGCCCTGTTCCTTACATGAAAATGTATGTGATCCGTTTGGAAAAGAGAACCCTACCCCCCACCACTAATGCTTCCAACACTCTCAAATCAACCTAGTACAAGGATTGTTCATAGTCCTATATTTTTTCATCAACCATATACAAAATACTAGTCCTTCTTGAGTATATAGAATTTTGGTTGCTAAATCAGAAGCTACAACCATACCCTGGAGCATTTTCATGACCTCCAAATTATCATCTAAAAAAACTTTGCTTTAATTGGTTTATGGTAAACAATACAAGAAATGACTTCAACCATAGAGGAGATACATGGTTATCTCTTTTCACTTGCAATACTCACAAACATATAGTCATCAGATCTATCATCTCTCATGCACAAAACAAATCTAGCAGCTTTCCTCTTTCACCCATTGTTGACAAAAGTTGTGCTACCAAACCTTTACTAATACGTTGCAAATTCCAATTCAAATGTGTGAAAATACTAGAAAGAGAGATGACTTGAGAGAGAGGAGGAGAGAGGGAGGGAGATAGGGAGGGAGATAGTAGAGAAGATGAGAAGAGGGAGATAAAGGAGAGAGAGGGAAAGATGGATTCAACATAGATATGGTATATGTGTATATAAAAACCAACCTATACCCATCTTAAGCCTAGATCTATCAAGTGCCAAAAAGGATTAAATATATTTTCACTTTAAAAGAGGTTTTTATCTCAAGATATTTGATCCCTCTATGTGCTTGATAGATTCGAGGTTAAGATGGATCTAGGTCGGTATTTTGTGGAAGTAATATTTGTGCAAAAGATTTATTTTTATGTTTATATTATTTATTTATTCATATATAAAATGAATATCATTTTACTAATACTAGTATTATCTTTAATGTTTCCAAAAACTAAATCCACTTTATTTAGTGAGTTCAATTTTAACAATTATAGTGTATGAATAATCTTCAATATGACTTAAATTACAACATCTCTTCCATACTGGGCTAGAGAGCCTCTCTTGGTGCAATGAGCATTAATAGAAAGCAATAGTAAGCTTATTAAACTAGCATAGATCCATCTTATCTCTATATATACCAAGCGCCAAGAGAGATCAAATCTCTTTTCACTTTCAAAGAAGTTTGCACATCAAGATATTTGATCCCTCTTAGTGCTTGGTAAATCCAAAGTTATATGGATCGATGATAGTTTAATTATTAATTATAATTATATTAACACTTTTACTTTTTTAATTTATTTTTATTTTTATGTAACCCGGATGGGGTTGAGTGAACCAAGAAGTATTGGGGTGGTGGTGGATGACAGCCACCCATATGTGCTCGATGGCATTTAATGAGTTGGTGTCATGGTGTTTGCCTCACATGTAAATGTGTGTGAAAGAATATTCGTGGCGTGTGAACACATTGTTCTATTTAATGGTGGCTTTAGTTTTGATGAAGAGCCTAGTGTCCTTGTGTTGTTGTGATTATGTTAACTAGTGGAAGGTTCTTCAGTCTGGTATGGCGCGCCTTAGAGCAAGAACTTGTTTTATTGACATAGTATTTATGGTGGTGAGTTTAGGAAGAAATAACCATTGTTTTTTTGTGGGGGGAATTGGTGATGTGCTCTGGAGTGGCAGAGGGGGAGATATTTACATATGAAAAAGATGCAGATACATGAAAGATATGTGCATATTTAGAAGTTGTGAATATATGGAGGTTGAAGTTGTGCATATATGGAGGCTGAAGTTGTGCACAACTTTTGTATATGTACATATATGGAAGTTGCGTATATACGGTAGATGCACATATATGGAAGCCACACATATATGGAAGTTGCACATATATGGAAGATACACATGTATTTTGTATATGCACAACTTATATATATGCACATATATTATGTATATGCACATACCTTCTGTATATGCTTAATTTCTGTACATGCACATATATTCTATATATATGCATCTACTATATATATGAAACTTCCAGATATGCACATATATGTAAGAAGCTCATATATGGAAGATATGCGCATATACAGAAGATATGCACATATACGAAAGATGTGCATATACAGAAGTTTCACAACATCTATATGTGCACATATTCCATATAACATGTCTCTCATATATGCACATATCTTTCGTATATGCAGAACTTTCGTATATGTGCATATATAGAAGTTACGCATATACGAAAGTTGCGCTTGTACAAAGGTTGTGCACAACTTCAACATTCAATGAGGCACTAGAAAAGTGTATAAGGCCACTCTCTAGAATGGCTAGGAGGTGGTCATTAAAAAGATTTCGAAGAGGATAAATGAATGGCTAGGACATATGTCCATATATGTGCACATATGGAGGTTGTGCACAACTTCAACCTACATATATACGTAGCCTTTGTATATAAGTAACTTTCGTATATGCACATATACGAATGTTTTGCATATACAAAAGATATACGTATCTATAGAAGTTGCGCATATATGGAATATATGCACATATATATGCAATACAGAAGATGTGCATATATAGAAGTTGTGTGACTTCCATATATGCACATATTTTGTATAGGTGCATGTCTTTTGTATATGCACGTATTGGTTATAGCTATGCTTCATATGAAGATTATCTCAAAAGGAATGTTGTATTCTTATCTTAGATAACTTTCCATTGGGTATTATTTCCATAGGTTTTTTAAAATACTAAGTCTTTATACTTCATCCATAAAGTGGAAGGTATTAGAGTTATGAGCATTTGAAGGAGGGAGAAAAACTTTTATGGGATCCCAATGTCTGAAGTTCTACATCTATTTCATAGTAAGGAGAATGTTATTTTACCCTCACACAACTTTTTTGGTTTTTTTCCCTTTTCTACTGGACATAGTTTTTATTCTATGTCATGTGATACACAATAGAAAATTTTCTTAAGGTCTTGTTTACCACCGATGTTGTCCAAGTTTAATTCAATGTACATAAGCACAATAAAATTGTTTTTGACTTATGGTTGAACACTGATTACTATTTGCACCATGAACAAATACTTTTCACCATAACTTTCCACAAGACAATCCCAAGAGTAACAAATTATCAAGTTTGAGGTTTGGAAGACATAATTTCAACAATCTTATTGATATTTAATAGACATGGAAGTAGATGTTGCCATCAATATTTGTCCTAGAATTTGTTGGAGGACCTTAAGCTTAAATGGAAGAAACCTTTAGTTTGATTATGTTTTGAGAGAGTTTTATAATGAAATATTTTAGCAAATTGTTTTCTAATTGTTATAGGTAGGCTCCTCTAAGATGCATGAATGAAACTTACAATTTCATTTGGAAACTACATATCAAGCTTCATAAAAGAGAGGCAAGAAAGTGCAACTTTTCTAGAATTGGATGACAAAAGGAATATACAAAAGTTATATCTATAGTTGAGAGGTTTCAATTTTTTATCTATCTTTTGTCATTATTGTTTGTGATTTTCAAACTTATTGCGAACATAAGTAGAGAGGTAGAAAGGTTTTGGAATATCAGGGTAAGAGGAAAATCATGAATTATTTGTGACAGTAACTCTGAATTCCAACATTGGTCAAAGGTTAGTCATGAAAAAATAGAGGCCAAGCATGAAAAATCTCCTTTATGTCAAGTGGGAGAAGAGGGAGGTTGGGAGATTGAAAGATAGAGTTTAAAACAATTAGAAATGTGCATATTCTATTCAACTTCAATGGAGTAGGGTAATGATGACAACTGCAAATTGTAAATATTTCGAGCTAGAAAAGTTAAAAGCACAATACATACTACCTATTATTATTATTATTAGAGAAGGAAACAAATTGTGGTAGTAGTGTAGATTTTCATCTTGTAAATTTATTTTATGATGATTTCAATGGATTGTTATAAGTAACAGACATATCTAAAAAAAAATTGGACAAATTTGAGACTAGGCACATCTATCCCATATGCAACATTTTGGACATTTTAATTTAGAGGTTAAAGATGGTTGGAGCAAATGTCTTAAGTCTTTTGTTGGGTTGAATTTAGATGTATATGAATGTGAGGAAGTGGTGGAACATAGAAATGTGGGAAGGATATCCTTGATAGTGGCAAAATTACTTATATTAATCAATTCTTTGTTTTATTTACAAGTGGGACATATAAGTCAATAATGTAATGGAATCATACCAAATTATTCTGATTTTTCATTCTCTAACTTGTTAATTACAATGTTTTAAAATGGATGACATATTATCTTCAGTTCATGTGATGATATTTGTGCAAATCCTCTATGTATCTCAATATGTGAGGTTTCCTCACACAAAGTGGCCACTGTGTAAGACTTCATTATTGTACAAAGTAATATTTTTTACATTTTGTGACATGCACATTGACATGATATTTGCATGTTAAGGATGATTATTTTGAGTCTTTCATGATATATGCTTGGTCTTGGCCATCTATAAATTGGTGGTTATATTAATTGAGTCTACTATATAATACATATATGAAATATTATTTAAAAATGTGATGAAATTTACCAAATCTAAATTTATGAACGATAAGTAATGCTAATATTTCTCATCATGTGGGGTGAATGTAGTTTGATTTCTTTCATATACCAATATTAGTGTTAAAACCTAAGGATTCTAGTAGTGAATAATGTTGGTTGGTACTTCATTTCATTTATTATGGGTCATTGAGTTGTGTGTTTGGTAAGTTATGTCCACCATTCTGCATTAAAATTTGATGTGTGAAGTGTGATCCTATTTTATGATATTCTGACAAGAAGGTAAAGGTCGAACATGGTATACAATATGTGCATATCTTATATACACAGATACACTTGTTGAGGAGACATTGCAATTGTATGCAAACCGTTGAAGCCATGTAAATGAAGGGGTATGCACCAATGATGAGAGCATCTGACAGACTTTACATTATGAAATTGTATGACTTAAACTCTAATAAATAATCACCGATGGTTTAAAAAATATTTATTTATATTAAACATTGCCAAAAAGTTAATATTTTGTGTAATTCAAGAGGTCCAAGCTTCTCATTCATGGGGTTTTCCGACAAAAAAATTATTTTGTCCACTAAGACCAATGTGGTTTATTAGACCTTAATAAAATAAGAATCTAATTGTGATTCTTCAAAATCTATTTCTATGATAAAAAATAAGGGAAAGAAGTGCTCCAAGATCACTATAGTTGGGCTGACTTAACACATCGAGAAGATTATAAGTGTGACAAATGTTAGGGAAATGAGAGCGATGTGAGTAAGAGCCATGAAATCTAATAGGAAGTTTTTTTCATCTTCAACCCTCTTAGTATTGCAAAGACAAGGTTGTCAAATTCTGTTATCCCAGGGATTTTTGGGAGTAGAACACTGCCCGATTGCACTTTGAAGCTCATGAGAATTAGTTCTTATTCTAGCGATGTTCATTTTTTTCTTAGCGTTGGTCAAAAAAGAGATATAATTCAGGTTATCAAGGGTGGGGTTGATCACCCCCTTATAATATATCTTAGCTTCCTTTTTCCCTTCAGCTCCTTATTATCCCATAGTTTATCATTAAATTTGGAGGTAATAATATCTTTGATACTATCCTTTCTTCGCAAGATGATATTCTCCTTTATTCCCTAATGGTCGAGCCAAGATTGGGCAGCCTTATACAACCCACGCTTGAGGTGCAAGTGGGGATTTTGACTAAAGTTAGAAGCAATTTTGGGAAACCTCTTGGATTCCATGTTGTAAAGATTCTTCTTATACATCGGATACCTAAACATTGCCATGATTTTAATGGGGGAAATGCCAGCTTCAATCAAGAGGATAGGATAGGGAATAATTACCTTGATCTTGAGGTTGTAGGTTATGAATTTCTTTTGAATGATCTCAATATTTCTCCACGACTCTTTGCATATACTGCAACCCCAAAATTCACATCCATATAAGACAACAAGGGTGCCGAGATTCTATAAAAGAAACATTTTTTAACTCCAAATATAAAGAGTGAGAAACTTATCATTGTTTTCAAGCTCATTATAAGTTTTCTAGCCTCCAATAATCCTTTTCTCAATGCTATCATTCCAATTGAGCTAATGAAGAATGTCAATACCTAAATATTTATAAGCATAAACCTTTTCTAAGTAATTTTTATAATAGAATAAACTACGATGGGTGATATTTTTGGATTTAATTATCATGACTTTAGTCTTGTTGGTATTAATTGTCATACACATCTTGGAGCAATAATCTTGAAGAGTCTTAAGCTACTTGTCTAGGTCATCATGGCTACGGAAAGAATAACGATATCATCATCATAAAGGAGAAGAGTAATGATTATACCAACAAGTTTGGTTCCCTTACAACCTATAGTTTCCAAACACTTCTCTATCTTATCGATGTAAATTCCAAAAAGGGTGGGGGATAGGGGACACCCTTGCTTAATCCAGATATTGCAGATAAGATATTTATACCACCCTTTGTTAGTTTTAAGCTTGGAAACAACAGTCTCATAAAGGTGAATCACAAAAAGTACTCAACTTAGGAGGAACCATTATCTCTTCAAGTATTTTCCAAAGCTTATCCCAAGGAACATTGTCAAATTTTTTTCTAAAGTCCAGAAAACAATAGAAGAGATTGATTTTACTATTTTGACATTCCTTGGCAATGATCTTGAGAGTGACAAGGTGGTCTATAGTGGAGTGAGGTCTCCTAAAACCAAATTTCTCTTTATCTCTTTTACCTTTGCTTTCAAGCCAAAGGTTAATCTTCTTTTCCAAAATTAGCCCATATATTTTGGTTAAGATGTGGCTAGTCATAATAGTCCTGTAGTTAGAAGGAACATTTTTGTCCCCACTTTAAAAGATAGGCACAATATGGCTTTGCATCGCCATGCTTTACTGCCAAACTGATAAGCTTATGGAGATGAAGAATGAGGATAGACCTTCCCATTTTAAATATTTAAGCTTGGTATCATTCAATATCTTTAGTTTTCCAATTAGCGAGCTTATGAATCCCAGATTCAATGCCTTTTAGAGAAAATATATCTGCTTTAATAAGACTATTTAAGGTGGTACCCATGGTGTCCAAAGAGTCATATAAATTCTTAAGATCAATGCCCCAATTCTATAAGGGGATCGAATGATTTTATTTTTTTTACAAACAAGTGCATTCGACCAAAACTTTCTGGGTACAACTTTAGAAAGGTGAAGAAGATACTCTTGTCTCTTATTAATATATGACCTCTTTAGTTGGTAATTGAATTATTTATAATTTTCCATTTTAATGTTTTGTAATTGCAAAAGCTTATCATAATATTAAATGTTATAATATTATATAACTATTATATAACGTAATAGTATTAAATAATATAAGGTGTTACAATGACGTGAAATGTTTGTTTTTGGAAAATTAAAGTAATGAGTCATTAGATTTAAAATTAAATTACAAAATAATATCATTCATATATATAATATGTTAATTAAAAATTAAAAAATATTAATTTAATGTACTTTTACATATACTTTAAAAAAAATTATTGATGATGATGATGATTAATGTCCTGGTCCTGGTCCTGATGGTGGGTGCTGCGGCCCTTGCCACTGGTTAGATGCATGGTATATCTGAAAATATTAACGCGGCATTCTGAATGTTGAGATATTTGATATTTTTCAATCATGTAGTTTTTGGTGGTTTGAATTTGGTTTACTAAGTTTGATATCTTGCTAACAGAAATGACCATTTGATGCAGCTTATCTTTCCTCTGCTGCGGCTGGTGTCCTCGAGACCCTCCTCCTCCACGAAAATGAAAAATCAAAGAATGACCAGATACATATTCGTTTACAACACCATGGACTTCAATATTTTTATGGCTTGCCCTTACAATAATCAAAGATGCTGTTTATGGGAGTTTGTGTCTCATAAAACTAGGTTGATTCAGTCAACCAGTATCATTGATTGGATATACATGTATTAAGCCAGAATTAAGTTTTATATGTACTTTACTAATTTTATTTTATATTATTGTTCAGAAATAATGTAAATTTAAATATATAAAAAAAATTCAAATGTTTATTTAAATTTATGAAAAAAATGCATTCATGTTATCTTTATCTATTTATAAATTCAACTTAGATTATCTACATTTTCTATTATTATGGATGTAACAGCATCACGTAATCTTGAAGTGTAATAGTATGATTGGAGGGAAACTGTCATTTTGTATTCTCTTTTTGCATATTATGTTTTCTAAACAATATATATATCTCTCTCATATTCTGGAGTAGGTTTACAGATACCAGTCTGTTTTAAAAAGATTTACATTATTTAAAAACATTTAAATTATTTAATATAATTCATCATTCAATTAGAAATTCTCAGTCTTTAACCGAAATAGAAGTTTAAGCCTAGTACTGTACTGAAATAAAATAAAAGGGTACAAAAACGATCGAATCTACAGATAACCCAAACGAGCGGGAGTGACAATTTGACATATTGAGGAACCGAATCAACTCCACTCACATGACATGATATGATATCAGGTTAACCATTATCATTATCATTATACCCTCAGGATATATTAAAGCAGCGTAATCCTTATTATTATCATTGTACTCTCTAGATATATTAAAGCATCATTATAATCTCTAGATATATTAAAGTAGCCTAATTCCAAGAGGCCTTTGTAAGACATAAAATCAATCAAAAAATTAGAAACACTCTTTATGATTAACTAAGCTAGCCAGGCTAGCTAAAATAAAATATCATAAAAACTAATTCTCAAAATATCGGCATAGAAACTAGGTATACTTTGACAACAATCCATTCCACGACTAGTCTAACAGCAATCCTAAAAATTTGGGCAAAGCAGAGAAGCCTTGTATAAGTGGTTACATAGTTAATTTTCGAGATTTATTTTGGGTTTTTTAGGTAGTTATTTTAAGTAGTTATTGGAGTACAAAAATTCCAAGAAATTAATTCAATTATTTTGTTATGTATTAATATATACATATGGTACATCATTAAAAAAATTAATTAAAACTAAATAATATATATTTGATTTGGTTTACAAGCTTTTTGTATTTACAGTGGTATCAAAGCGGGAAGTTTATCAGCGTGTTGATTGATGAGCCACTAGTTTTGTGGCGATCCAGAACTTTGGGTAGTTTATCCGCCTCTTGATTGATGAGCCACTAGTTTTGTGGCGATCCAGAACTTTGGGTAGTTTATCCGCCTCTTGATTGATGAGCCACTAGTTTTGTGGCGATCCAGAACTTTGGGTAGTTTATCCGCCTCTTGATTGATGAGCCACTAGTTTTGTGGCGATCCAGAACTTTGGGTAGTTTATCCGCCTCTTGATTGAGGAGCCACTAGTTTTGTGGCGATCCAGAACTTTGGGTAGTTTATCTGCCTATTGATTGACGAGCCACTGTTGATTGATGAGCCACTGGTTTTGTGGCGATCCAGAACTTTGGGTAGTTTATCCGCCTGTTGATTGATGAGCCACTGGTTTTGTGGCGATCCAGAACTTTGCGTAGTTTATCCGCCTGTTGATTGATAAGCCACTGGTTTTGTGGCGATCCAGAACTTTGGGTAGTTTATCCGCCTGTTGATTGATGAGCCACTGGTTTTGTGGCGATCCAGATCTTTG
>APFE031600580.1:30353-47619 GCA_000404065.3 Pinus taeda | reverse complement strand
CAAAAAGAAGAAAAAATGTTAGGTAAGTAGGTTGGGTAGGTAATTTTGAGGTTGCAGAAGGTTGATTTGTGATTAATTCCACATTTTCAAGTGTTACACTCATGCACATCACAGTCAGTAGACAGCTCCCATTTGAAGGACTTCAAGCGAGGCATGACTAACTCCCTCTTCTTCCTCTTCCCTAAAAACACTTACTAACCTCCCCTAAAGAGGTCAAGATCTGCTTGATACCTCTTAGTTTCATCATTTTCCATGTCATTAGCCTTGGTAAAGATCTGCTTTACTCAAGGAGGCTCCACACTTTCTCTACAAAGTTCTATCTCCCCTTCACAGACTAAGATCTCTGAAACTTAGCGCTTTCTGGTCACTTTCATATTAACTACTGACATTATTATTTAGCTCCCTATATATTTCCCTTCCCCCTATTTAAAAACCATGTTAATAGCTCCCCTATGTAAATATCCCCTCCCCCTAGTTGAAATATAACCATAAACATCCCTTGGGAATTACTAGGTCATCTGGACCTTAGTAAGAGCCCCATCTCTGCATAAATTTCCCCTTCCCTAGTGTTTGGACTCCTTCCAAAACACAAAGAAACCATATCCAAAGGCAAAAACCCCCCTCCCACGCATTTTCTTTGGAAATTATTAGGTTTTGATTAATGTATAAACCAAGCGCTGAAACCCATTAACCCATTTCCTAAAGTCTAAACCCACCCGTGCCGCGAAAAATTAAAAAACTAACGCGCACGCACCTATACTAAATGTCCCGCACCTTCTCCGCCCGTCCACCGTCCGATCGCCTCTCCCAGATCTAACGGCTGATATCCATATTGGGCGCCCTTTTGTGTGGGCACGTTAGCACCCGATGTCCGACGGTTTTACCGTCGTACACCGAGACAGCTGGCGCGTTCCCATTGCATCGGGCCGCCCCTGACAGAAACCGCTTCCGTATCAAAAGCGGCCCGATGCCCTGCCAAAACCGCCTTCCCCCCATGTAACAGGAGCGCCGCGGCATCCCGCCACGTCGGCTCCACCTCACCCGTTCCTGCTTGCGCCTAGCCACGTCACCTGCCACTGTGTCCCGCCACATCATCACCCCACCGTACTGCCATGTCACCCTGCTGATGTCAACATGCTGATGTCACATCTGTACCAGAGGACCCCACTGCTGACATCATCCGCCGTACAGCTGACGTCAGCAGCCAAAAACGGAAAAAACGCGCAAGCACGAAAGTCAAGCTTCGGAGCTCCAGAATGAAAAACAGAGGCATTTTTCGATGTACGATTAGCACGAAGCGCTAGTCACACATCGCTACAGGAAATGAGCCATATTGGAGAATCTTTAGGGAATATATTGATTCCTCAGCCCTTTTTGCACCGAAAAGGCCCGAAAGAGCCCGATTTTGCCAATTTAAGTGTATTTGAAGACAGAGAGAGACCAGGATCAGAGGTTGAAGAGTATCAGATCAAATATAAAGCTAAAAAGCATGTAAAATAGTATCAGAGTAGTGGAGAAGCGTGTTAGAGGAGTTTTTCTCAGGGCTCGAGGCAAATCCAACATTAAAAGGAAAGCCCTAAAAGTCAAGAAACAGTTGAGGACGCATTGAAAGCTCATTAGCACAAATGGCTGCACATTAAACTCACAGGAGATCAGTGGACCAGAACTCAATGCACAGTTATGACAGAACCACAGCACCAAGCCACAGAGGACATTATATTAACTTAATTTTTGATCTAGCTGCCACTGGTGCAACCCAGAAAGACTTGATTACATTTAATTCCAGCATAAGTTAGGTTTAGAAAGCCTTTTTCCTGCAGACCTATTTAGGTCGGTTGTAATAAATGACTTTAGATATTTCTCTTATATATACCACCCTAAATAATGGATTAGGGGTTGGTTGGTTGCTTGTTTGTTCTTTGTTAGTTCGATATTCTGAGCAGAGGCTCGCACTGTAAATGTGGTACTTTCTATAATCAAAGACTGCTGAAAGCATGGATTCTGAAACTGTCCGTTGTGTTTAACTGATCGAGAAGTGACTATGGAATTCCTATGCTTCGACATGGTTCAATAAGTGTTTCTTTAACTCTGTTTAATATTTTATGTTTGTGTCATCATCAATCCACCATCTAAGTGGCAGAAAAGAAGAATAGTTTAGGATTTGCTTGGCTGCACCCTAGGCTCAATTTCTGCAATTTCTCTATGTTTTCATTAGAAATAGTTATGAACATGTATACTTAAATGATCTTGTTTACGCTACTTCTTTCACATATGAATGTTAGTTTAGGAATTCTTAACTACTCCTAAATAACCATTCATTCACTTCTCCTCCCTATCAGTTGGTGAAAGATTCTTGATTTCCCTTCATCACTGATTATCATTCCATCTCTTCAGCAAATTGGTAATTGTCCCATGTGTAGCTATCCCACTCCATAATCCTCTTATGACCAAGAAAATGCAATAGCAAACCTTAATCCATGACTCCATGCCCAATGGTTTGAAACTTATCAGACTTTCCCTTGCCTCTCTGCTTGGAATTATCTGCCTCACAATCACCTTCCATCCAAACAAAAAATCAAAACCCTTGAACTCAAAAACTAGCCTAAAATCAGCCTCAACAAAGCTAAATCATTAAGAGAGAGCCCTCTCTGATTCCAGGTGGGCTAGAACCTGCAATCCAAAGATTGGTTTGTGGTTACCTCGGCCGTATCCCTTCAGGAGCTTAGGGACAACCTGAGTGATAACATGAAGAATGTAATCCATCTTGTAGATCTTGCAAAGTATTTGTATTTTTTTAATTTAAAATGAGTTGAAGCTTGACAAGGCTCTAATACAAAAGGCATATTTACCACACATATAAGTGTTGTTAAATATGGGAGCCTTTTTACAAGCATTGTAGAGGAAAGTGAAGAGAGTCATAGTGCTCCAAGCAAAAAATAAAGAAACAACAATGAGTACTAAAGAAATTTCTAAAGAAGTGAGCATCAACATTGAAGCAAAGTACAAGAAAAGAGGCAAATACCCTCCACAACAATATTCAGCGTGCACATATTGAATTGGTATAACTTCATCTTCGATTAAAATAAAGAGAAAATATATTGAAAGTGCAAATATGATTCAAAATCAACTATCATTTGGTATATATGATGAAGAGCCTCGTTAAAAATTCATTCTAGACAAAACATACTTTTTTGAATTGACCAAATTCAAAATTCCTTTGAAAACATGAATCATTAACAACATATGAAAGCGAAAATTGAAAAAAACTATGATACCTAATTGGGTCATTCCATTCTTAACCAAAAAATAGAAAATAATGGAAAAAATATCCAAAGAATGTTCTATGATGATCTTCCGGTTACTTTTCAAAATGCAAACTATGGTAAGGACAACAAAACATTCAAAATTGAAAAAGTAAACATGCATACTAAAAACGTTATTGATAAAGTAGAAACAAATGTTGATGTCTCTACAATTGCAGTCAACAAACTTGTGAGATTCCATGAAGCTACTGGTAAAGCACTTGCAGTGTCTATTGAGCAACATGAAGAAGAGATATTGATACTTAGAGAAAGAATAGAAGAACTAGAAAATGCTCTAAATCAAGGTCCTTTGTTAATGACTCTGTTAGCACTTAGAATGAACCTTAAGGCTGAGAAAAGGAAATTTTGAGGTAACCACAGACGAAGCTTCGATCTGGCATCTAGCGCTGCTCGACCAGAGAGGGCTCTCTCTTTGCCAACATAACGTGGCTGCAGTAAATGAAATCTTAGACTAGCTATGGAGTATGGGAATTTGTTTGAAACGTTTTGGGTCAAAACAGCAAGAGAGAGGACGATTAGGCTATGGAGTCAATGCCAGTTTTTGCTGGCAAACTTGGGGCAAAGTAAGTGCCATTTTTAGCCAGATAAATATTGTGAATGTGAGAAGAATAGGGGAGAAATCCCGCTACCCTGCAGGCATCAAACAAGGGATGGATCTACAGCAGCAACTTTAGATGAAAGAGAATCATGAGGTTGCTCAATAGAGCATCTAGTAAAGGATGAATTCTACAAAGACAACCATTACATCTAATTGCAAAATCATCATGAAAGGAGCATCATATGGGATTAATTCATAAGACATATCTTAGATAATGTTGTAACAAGGTAGAAAAAACAAAATATGTAAGTGAGCTACATGAAAAACATAATGAATAATAACACCGTCATGGATCCTTGGTCCAAAAGGCAGAAAGCTACTTTATTAAAATGATATTCAGGAAAAATTTACACAATGCCAAGCAGTCTCTCTGCTGCCAAAATCCAACCTGTACACTATGAAATTCATAAAATATATAAATTTAGCTCATCGCTTTACTAAGGGAATTGAGCTCAATCATCTTCTTCAAAATAGAATCAATTACATTAAACTTGGACCGAATTTCTGAAAATAGGTGTTAAATATGAACTCGTATATCTTAAGCCATAGCACCTGTTACAAAAATGAAAGTGGTTTTTGTAGATAAGTTCATTTTGGAGACAAGACTCTCTCAAAGTTTGGAAATTCGTTTCCAGTTGCTCAGAATCTATGCCACAAAGTCATCTCTAAAACAGAAAATCATTAAAAATTTAAATCTGTAAAAATGAGTTGTAAAGATCTAGTCACATATTCAAATTCATGCCACTTATGAATAAAATGAAAGAGTTTTTTGTTATATGGCTCATGGTTAACAAAATCCTCTTTAGGTTTCTCAAAATTACTTTCCATATGTTTTAAAATGGCACCATACTAAAATGACTAAAGCAGTAAAATAACTGCAAATTTTGTTTTGTTTTAATGTAGGCTTGAAATATCAATGCATATATCCCACATAGTAACAGTTGTGCATAAAATGAAGGAGGTTTTTGTTATCTGGTATGTGATGGACAAAAGCCTTTTTCACTTTTTTAAAATTCCTGTCCAAATTGATTTTGTAGTAAACTTGTCCCTGTATGCAACAACTGACCTCAAAACATGCATAACCAAGAATCAATCATTCATTTCGATCATATCTTTTGATCTAGGAGCTGGTTACAAGAGTGTGATATACCATTGGAAATATTTTTCTAAGATACTTTTTATGAACATACTTAGGATATGATTTGCATGGAAACTCATCTGCAAAACATCTTTGAAAACTAGACATAATAAGAGCCCATTTTGATCCCTGGTGATAGACTGCGAAGACTGGAACTAACATTGGCCTTATTGGTGATGGCAGCTCCTTGGAGGTGTCAAGAACACTATAGACCAAGTGCCTTATCCATTGGGCAATATGTTCAAATAGCTGCAAACCCAAAACAACTTATACCAATCCATAAAACATACACATACTGCAACCTGTACATAAACAAATACCAGAAACTGAAATGTTGCCTTGGGCAGCTTATTTATTTACAAATCTACCATATTTTGTAGTAAATTCAATAGATCAAGTGATATTGTAATGCTAGATCAACCAATCAAGTAACTATGGAAAGGATGCTACTTGGAAGTGCTTCAATCAAGACACAACTAGAAAGGCTAATAGCCATACATGCACATAATCAGTTTGGTTGTGTAAAATAAAATTTGATCTATCATTCAAACTAAAAAAAATCTCCATGTACACTGTAATAGGATTGAAGAAACCAAACTATGTTTGCTGCCCTAACTCCTCAACATAGACCTCCAACTGCAAACTATCAATGCAAACATCCATGGGCAGCTCTATTGTTTCTTGTTTTGAAGGAGGGAGAGTTTCCAAGACCTTTCTGGGATCTCAAAATTCATATGATTGGATCTGATCATTTTAATATTGAATCTCCTTCTCAAATTTTTCAACAACTAACTCAAAGAAACCAGTTTTAGCTTTAGGAGGAAACTTTGGAGATCTCAATGATTGAAGCGCGGTAATGAAAAATACTTCATCAATTTCAATATCCACTAACTGATCTCTAACTTCTTGTAAGACTTCACAAAACACAGGGTTTGTCACAAACCCTATCATCTTATTTTAGTGCATGAATGGATCAATGGGCGCTGGAATATCTGGATTGAGTTGGAGTCACCAGGTGAATATTTCAGCCTTCATATGTGTCTAACTGTTTTCCACCATCAGCATCTAGGTCTGCAACTTGAATGATATTTCTCAGAGAAGATCTGTCACCTTGTCCCTAGCAACGACACCAATATGTTAGCACTCAGAATGAACCTTAAGACTGAGAAAAGGCAATTCTGAGGTAACCACAGACCAAGCTTCGATCTAGCATCTAACCCTGCTAGAGTAGAGAAGGCTCTCTCTTTGCCAACACAATATGGCTGCAATAAATGAAATCTTAGGCTAGCTATGGAGTATGGGAATTTTTTTGAAAAGTTTTGGGTTGAAATATGAAGAGAAAGGACGATTGGGCTATGGAGTTGATGCTAGTTTCTGCTGGTAAACTTGGGGAAAAGTAAGTGCCATGTTCAGCCAGATAAATATTGTGAATGTGAGAAGAATAGTGAAGAAAGCCCATTGCCCTACAGATATAAAACAAGGGATGGATCTACAACAACAAATTTAGACGAAAGAGAATCACGAGGTTGCTCAATAGAGCATCTAGCAAAGGATGAGTTCTGCAAAGACAACCATTACTTCTAACAGCAAAATCATCATGAAAGGAGCATGATAGGGGATGAATTCCTAACACATCTCTTAGATAATGTTGTAACAAGGTAGAAAAAGCAAAATATGTAAGTGATTTACATGAAAAACATAATGAACAATAACACCATGATGGATCCTAGGTCCAAAGGGCAGAAAACTGCTTTATTAAAATGATATTCAGGAAAAATTTACACAATGCCAAGTAGCCTCTCTGCTGCCAAAACCGATACTCTATACTATGAAATTCATAAAACATATACATTTAGCTCATCCTTGTACTAAGGGAATTGAGCTCAACCATCTTCTTCAAAATAGAATCAATTACATTAAACTTGGACCAAATTTCTGAAAATAGGTGTTAAAGATGAACTTGTATATCCTAAACCATAGCACCTGTTACAAAACTGAAAGGGTTTTTTGTATATAAGGTCATTTTGGAGAAAAACCCCTCACAAATTTTGGAAATTCGTTTCCAGTTGCTCGAAATATGTGCCACAAAATCATCTCTAAAACAGAAAATCATTAAAAATTTAAATCTGTAAAAATGAGCTATACATATCTAGTCACATATTCAAATTCATGACACTTGTGAATAAAATGACACTTGGGTTTCTCAAAATTACTTTCCATATGTTGTAAAATGGCAACGTACTAAAATGACTAAAATAGTAAAATAACTACCAAAATTTGTTTTGTTTTAATTTAGGCTTCAAATATCACTGCATATCTCTCACATAGTAACACTTGTGCATAAACTGAAGGAGGTTTTTGTTATTTGGTATGTGATGGACAAAAGAGCCTTTCACTTTTTAAAAATTGCTGTCCAAACTGATTTTGTAGTAAACTTGTCCCTGTGTGCAGCAACTGACCTCAAAACATGCATAACCAAGAATCAATCATTCATTTCGATCATATCTTCTGATCTGGGAGCCGGTTATGGGAGTGTGATATACCATTGGAAAGATTTTCCAAGCTCCTTTTGATGAACATACTTAGGATATGATTTGCACTAAAACTCATGTGCAAAACATCTCTAGAAACCAAACATAATAAGAGCTCATTTTGATCCCTAGTGACAGGCTATGAAGGCTGGAACTAACAGACTCCATTCTCAATATGGACATTTGCATTTTCAGTTTCCACTGTAGCACACACCAAGGATCTAATAAATCTCTGAAACTCCTTAATGCAGTAAAATCTTATATCATCACTAATACATGTCAAAGACTAGAAATCATCGAACATGGATTGTAAGTCGTTTCTAATTTACTATGTTTAACACATGAAATCAACTCTTTTACCGATTTGGTTGAAATCAATGTTAATGAAGAATTTTTTTCATTAAAAATGACTTAATTAATTTTATTTGAAGGTTTGGATTATTATATGATATGGACAAAAAAAACAATGAGCTCCCAGATGTTAATTAAATGAAACATATCAAAATTGGATGGTCTAAAAGAATCAACACAGTAGAAAACATTATTT
Source organism: Pinus taeda (assembly GCA_000404065.3). Taxonomy (NCBI): domain Eukaryota; kingdom Viridiplantae; phylum Streptophyta; class Pinopsida; order Pinales; family Pinaceae; genus Pinus; species Pinus taeda. The sequence goes on along the minus strand of APFE031600580.1, from coordinate 39,482 downwards.
CTGAATGTGAAAGCATAAATAGAAGAAGTGATGTGTTTCTAGAGGTGGTGCAAATTGTTCAAGATCTAAATGGTCCATGCATCATTCAAAATTCTAAATTGAACACAAAGATACGCTAATAGAGTCAAGGGAAAGATAGTTTAATGATAAAACTTATTTTGCTACACATTAAATTATAAAATGGCTAATTACCTTTGTTTGTATTAATGAAGATAATTTTTTCTTAGTTTCTCAATTACAAAAATAGGCCATGGAGATCGAGAAGCAGATATTCAATCAACATGTTAATCTACAGATTACAAGAGGTCAAATGAAATATTTAAGGCTATGTTGAAGAGATTCGTTCAAGAGATCATGGATCTAGAAGACAATTGATAGTCACTTAATTAGTATATATGCTTTCACATAATATAAGTGTCCTTAAATCTTCGCACATTCATTTTTTATTTACTTGTATTTAGTTATTGGGATTTGTTAATTATGTTAAAGTCACCAAGTCTAATTGCTCAATCCATGTTTTCTTTTTTAGTTACATTTCTCCATATTACGATTCATGGGAACCCAATCCTAATCCCCATTGGGATGAACACATTTACTTTCCTGAAATGCAGGAACGAATTGTTAAATAGTTGATTCCAAAATAGCATAGTGAATGAACCCATGAGCTAAGGTGTTGAGAATTTTCATTATCGATATAAGCCACTTTTGGTCAAAATCATAGTTCTTAATATTTCACATAAGAACTTGTATGCATCTGCATTCTATGACATTTCTCAAAAACATTAAGAGAACATAATTTTTCAAGGATATGCTTTTAGATTTTATATTATATCTAAAAAAAATGTTGATCATAGTGAGAATGAATGGTCGAGAAGAGTTTTAGATTTCATATATATGTTATTTGTATTTCATTTATTTTAATCATAGTTATGATGATTGAAATTTGAATCTCATTATAGCTATTGTTACTGTGATTGTGTTGCCTAATGTTTGAGACTTATGCTTTGAGCTCTCATATTATGTCCTACATACATTTGCGAAGAACACATAATAGAAATAGAGTTAATGGGTTTTTTTATTTTAGTAGTTCTATTTTCTATGAAGATTGAATAATGTTTATTATATTAGTATTTTAAATTTATGCAGAGTACGGTGGTATTGGAAAGGATTTTATTATGCTTTCCCCATATCTCCATATTGTGCATAATGGAATATTTTTTTTGTATTTCAGTATGAAATTGAAATATTGATTTTGTGTAATTTTGATTTGTGTCTATACAGTTTCTTGATGTAAAATGTTTTGATCTTAAGCAAAATAAGAACTTTTTGGAAAAAAAAAGCATCATTGCTAAATAAAAACAATTTCTTAGCTTTTGTCTCATTTCAATTATCTAAATTGATTTAAGATAACGATATAAACTATTTATGCATTCGGTCACAAATTATGAAAACCGTAGGAAGTATTAATATTGTTAATTTGTAAGAATGTAGAAGTTCAGGAAATCCTTTCATTGTTTGTTGTCCCTTTTGCATAATGAAAACATTGGTTTCCCATCTAAAATCTGCAATTTTCATACACTCTATCTCCTTCCTCTGCATATTTGTTCATCCCCCGATGCTTTTTGAGTATTTTTATTTATCTTCTTTAAATAATATATCTATATATATAGATATATATATGCACTAGAGATCTCTTGGGAAACAAGTTTTTAAACAGAGGAGCATTTGTGCTTTGTGAAGGAAGTCTAATTCTTTGATTTGTGTAGGAATAAGAAAGGTTGTAGAGGAAGTGCAGTGGAAAGAGTGTTTGGAGATATTGAGTGCGGGAGATTTGTTAATTCCAATCGTCCTTTTTTTACCTTTGTAGTAATCATATCATCCACTACCCTCTATGCTCTGTACTATGAAAATGTTCACTGCCCCTCTACATTCAACATAATGAAAATGTTGACTTCCCTCCAGAGTTTGCACTTTTCACTCACCCTTATTCATTCCTCCCATTGAACCTCTCCCCTATTTTCATATTATGCATAATGAAAGTTTTTTCACCTTCATATTTCATACAATATATCAAAAAATCTTGATATTTCACTATAATTCTAAGACACATTGTTGGGCCACTACATGTCCGAAGTGCAGAGGTGTCAACATCAACTGTGTCGAGAGAAGAAAAAGCATAAAAGTGTTTAGTAGAACAAAAGTTTGACTCCACAACCGCACTACGCACAAAGAAAACATTCACTATTGTTTTGCACCGCGCATGAGAAAATGCATGCCTTGCTCTAATATTAAATCAAGCCTCCTTTTAATGTGTATCTATTAAGTATGTACAATGTATAGATCAACACCTTAGCATTTCAAACAACGTATCAAAAAATCTTGATATTCGATTATAACTCTAAGACACAACTCCGCGTTTCACACTTCCATCACTTATGCAGACACGTAAATAACAACAAATTGTGGAAATGACAAATTTTTTTAATAAAAATAAAATGTACGTCTCACAAAAAAAATAGCCTTATTATCTAAGACACATTGTTGAAGGGCCACATTCACCAAGTGTGGAGGTGCTAACAAGTGCTATGTGTGGAAATGAATGAATTCAACTGGATTTCTGCACTTTGCAAAAAGAAAACATTTACTGCCCTTCTGTAAGTGTAGCCTTAGTATATGATATCAAATGAAGTCCCATTTTAACTATTAACCATGTTTGTTACAATATATGAATCTACACCTCCGCATTTTGTACAATGTATTAAAAAATCTTGGTATTCCCATATAATTATAAGAAACATTATTGGGCAACCACATGTGCGAAGTGAAAAGGTGTCGAAAAAAGCTACATGTGGAGATAAGCAAAGAAAGAGAAGTGGTACATATAATAAAACTTTCAGCTCAACTTCCACACTCCACACAAAGAAAACGTTCACTTCTCTTTTGCAATGTGAACAATTAAAAAAATTATTGTCGCTGAACATTCCACACTTATTTATGAATATGCACAAAGAAGCTAGAGTTTCAAAGATCAATTTTTCATTTGAAAAGTTTCGTTGTGGAGAGGTGCAGAGATTACAATGGAATATTTCATTATGCAGAGGAAGAATACACATTGTTTTTCTGATGATAATTATTTAATAAATGAATGCAGAGAAGCTAAAGCTATAAGGATCAATGTTTCCTTGTGTGAAGCTTTCTTGTGTGAGACTTTGATTGTGCAAAGCTTACAATGAAATATTTCATTATGTGGAGGAAGCTATGTCATAATACATTAAAATATGAGTTTTATTGTAGCAACCTATTTCATTGTCTAGAGGAATCTTATCTCTATTTGAATTTGAATAAGTTCGTTGTATGGAGATTTTAATGAAAAAAATCATTGTACAGAGGAAGATTCCTCTGACAATGAAAAATTTCATTAAAAAACTACAAACCTGGATTAATTTAACTTTAGACCAAATTTAGTTTATTTAATAATTATTTTTTAGCAATTGCTAAAAAAAATTAATATTATTATGAAAGAAAATTCAATGTCATTTATGAATGCATGAAGGGAAGCAACTACAAAATTAGATTAAAATATTCAACATGCAAAGTGACACTAATAGTCTAATGTAGTTGTATCCACTAAATTATGTGATTTATTTTATATCGCAATGCTTTTGATACCCAAATTTAAAATTGCGGGCCCAATTAACATTAAAATCATGTGTCTCATTACATTTTTAGATTCTAAATGCAAAGTGAAAAGTGAAAGTACAACCAGCCAAAGTTATCATTGTCTATCATTATATTGATCTGTTATACTTGTGTTCATTTTCCCATATTTCATATTAAATTAATATTTCAAAGCTACTTTCGCATATTTGTTGAAAATTTCTCCCATAACCTTTCTCTTTCCTCTGCATATAAAAAAACCAGCCTAGTTAAATGAAATAGCAATGTAAGATTGCTAACTCTAATTTTTCCATGTAGCTTTGATTTTTCTTGGTTTCTAAAGACGTTAAACAAATATTAAGGCTCCTATTATCTTTCAGTGTTACACACAATGTAACCTCTTTAGGAATAACCATTATTGGCTTAAGGGGCCCTAACCTAGGTTCAAAGTTGTTTGCGCCAAACAAAAAAACCCTAACTACTAGCCCTTTAGTAACGACTTGCATAGTGCAGGCGGTAGTCTCGCCCAAAGCAGTATTGGGGGATGCTAGAACCAGGTTTCTGCATCCAGAGACAATGTGATAAGTCGTCTTAAGCCCTTGTGGTTCAGATCTACCTTGACGCAGATCAGTACCCTTCTATGGCTCGCTACTACAGCTCTAGGAAAACAGCTTCTAGACCTTTCCTGAGGTCTGCGGTCACAATTTAGGGACTTCGAAGAAGAAAGAAAACCACTTTCATGCACTAATTAATAACCCTAGATTTGCCTTCATGCAGATCTATCCAATTCATCAGAAATCATAGCAGAAGCAACCCTTATCTTTGCGAAAACAGATAATTATTCAAGTCATGCAGAAATATTATAGATTCAATAGATTCGTGCAACAATTACTCATTATTCCATGAAAAACATATCATTGAGAGACAAAACATAATTAAGAGAAATACTCAAAGACAAGGTATTTCTCCAAAATCAGCCTTTATTAAGTTTCAACATTCAGTTACAGACTTCTCCAACCTACACACTAAGCTGCAGGGGTCCACACACTTAGCTACGGACTTGCCAAGACCTCCTGTGCACTCAATTGCAGTAGCCTTCCCCTTTTTCCTAAGTACAGGAAGTAGAGCCTTCTACCTTAGCAATTTCCCAAAAAATCTTTATCTTGAGTTAGTTACTTTTCCCCCTCTCCCTTAGACTCAATATGAATCAACTATATATAGCTTTTTTCAATACAATGCCATGGCTTGCAACTTATGGGTGAGTCTCAAAATTGACCTATCACTTACCCAAACAATGTTCTAAAGCCATTTTGACTCCTATCTAGTTGTGCACTTCACATCCATATTTCACAGAGACTTTACATCCTTTATAAAATTTTTACAAAGTTTGGTTAAACTAACCCCAAAACTAAGGTCCACAGTCTGCTCCAGCTCTTCTACTGTCTTGCTCGCTTGTGCTAGGATCGCTTGCACCCCGCTCACTTGCCCAACGCTCACTTTAATCCTATCAGTCTAGATCTATAGCTCGCACAGATCTTTCTGGACAACCCAACGTCTACATGTACTGATGTTCAAACTAATGAGGACTTAAAGGAAACTCACCCCTTCGTGAAGGCTTCCCTGTCCTTTGGCAAGCATCACATGCCTTGCAGTATGCCTTAGAGTCCTTATGTAATGTCAGCCATCATAAACCGACATGCAAAATCTTCTGTGTCGTCTCTTTCCCTGCATAGTGACCGTCTGCCACTCCTCCATGTGCTTCACCTAGGATACTAGCACACCAAAATTAGGAACATACCATCACAATATCCCATATGTTTCCATTTTATACAAATGACCCGCAATCACTGAAAAATCTGCAACGTAGACTACTAACTCCTTCTTTTGCTGGGTAGAATAGCCTTTCATATTTGTTCCCATTGTTGAAAACTAAATGATATCTATGAAATGGTCATCCATGATGCACAGAGCAAAGACTTGCGCGTTCAACAATCCTTCCCAGAATTATTTGGTTCTTTGGCTTTGTCAATCCTTAACAAATGGTCAAGTCCTGCATTTAGCCTTCCAAGCTTCACAATCACTTCAAAGTCATATTCCTAAAACAATGATAACCATCAGCATATCTTCCCCCCCAACACAGGCTTATTGACAAGTGTTGTAGTGTTTTCTCGTCAATGATGTACGAAAAGAGCCCACTTAAGATTTTGGATGACAAACAATCTCAACAATATAAATGGCTACTAAACATTGTAGATCTACAACAACTGATAGAAACTAAAATTTCCAAAGTTATGATCTATGCCACAATCATAGCTAAACAACAAAATACAGAGTAATAACTTCAATCATCCAATGGAAACCAAATATGTAAAGAATAATTTTAAAATATCACCTATGAAGAGAACAAATAAATGTTACCAGTCCCCCTCTATGGGATGGGTTCTTGGCTATTCTCAAATGTCTTCATCTTGTGTAGAGTCTGCCTCCTATATAATGCATAAACCAACAAAAATATGGTGTGCGACAATGAAAATAATCGTAGTTACAAAAATGAGTGCAACAATGAAAATAATCAAAAGTGAATAATGAATGGAAAACCCTTCTATTTATAAAAAAAGTATTGAGTTTTCCTCGAATAATAAGCAATAATAAAATATTATTGATCTCATTATTGGAATAACCACTTGGAATATTTTATTATATTTATTTAGGAGGGAAAAAGTATTTAAACTTTTATTGAGAAATAATAAATAAATAAATGATTTATTGTTTATCTCAAGGAATTAGTTAAGGAATAATAAACAAATAAGGATTTATTTAATTATTCCTATGGGATTTAGTCAAATTTAACAAAGAATAATAATTAATTAGTTATTCTTAGAGAAAAATAAGATAAATGACAATTTATCTATTTATTTTTCATGATTGGGTCAAATTTGACAAGGAATAATAATAAAACAATGGTTTAATTAATTATTCCTAGAAGAAAATCAAATAAATAGTAATTTATTTAATTATTCTTCATGGGTTTAACTATAAATTACTTAACAAAGGTGGTTTATTAAGTAATTTCTCACAATGAAAACAATTTTGCTATGGTAAAATTGGCTTTACATGTTATACTTCGAACCATGTAGTAAATTAGGCTAGATGATCAATTTTTTGGTGATAACAAATTCCCGCACAACATACGATTGTTAGGAGCAAAGCATATGAACAAAGTACATTGTAAAGACACAATCACTTAGACAACATAGGGGAGTCAAAGAGAGAGAGAGAGAGACCAATGAAGCTGAATTGAAAGAGGATAGGGATATAGGGGGTGAGGCTAATGCAACTCTCCTTTTATGTTGTGGTACTAGACGTCAATGAGGTGGGGAAGGCATACACATGCCCGCCAAGATAACTTAGTACAAAAATAATGGTTCACCCAGAAATATAAAACTGAGAAACGAATTACATGATGAATGGTACATGACATGTTGGAATAATAGAGCCGAAATGCAATATAATGTGTCTCATATACATAATGCACCTAGTAAAAACATGAGCCAAGACTAAATACAATAATATATGAGTACATGAGATACAAAGCCCCTTCCCTCAAGAAATGGGTGGGAGGGAGGGTAGAACAACTGGAGAAGCCCTGATGAATAGGGAAGGGCTCTGCAAAACTGAACAGATCATTTGAAGGAGGCATGCATGCTATGGACACTGCGATTGGTAGGAACCGAACCTATCAACTTTTCAGAACTACATATGAGGTTGTAGCATCATAGGTATGCATTTGTGCATGTGGGGCATTACCTGAAGGGCCACCCCTCATGAGGTTTGAAACATCTCTCACACACCTCAGAATCACTATTAGAATATGCTGCATCATTGGACCATCAAGTGTATGGATCATGAACATGAAACAACCAAGTCAAAGGGAAATAATGAGACCCTCTACTCAATCCAAGGTGCTGAACAAGGATGGAAGATGGAACCAAGATACACCGTCCTCTAGTCCATTCTTCTAGAATAAATGAGTTGATGTCGATAGAATAGGTCCCGTGATAGATGAGGTAATGAGGATCCTCGACTAAAGAACGAGGGAAAATAGTAATGTGATAGATGGACTAACACCAGGGATAATGGGGAAAACGAGGACTGAGGGAGAAACAAATGATTACCCTTGTCAAAGCATAAAGTGCATGGTTGACCTGGCAACAACTAACTCAACTCCGGAGAGGATGGGGACAGTATGACTAGAGGCCAAAAAGGGAAACACATAATGAATGGTATGCAAATATGGATGGAATACTATGACATGATATGGTGGGACATGAAATGGAATCCAAGAATGAAAGGGTGACTCATCACGGATGCTCTGAACAAGGGTAACTTGATGATGCTGCCACATAGACTAGTGCGAGTGGGGACCATGAAAACATGAGTAAATGATGGTTACTCATGATGAAAGTCGTCATATTGTATGGAAAATGTTAAGAGGAGTTTGTTATATACATATTTGGGCACATCAACCCCAAACTCATATGTCGATGATATTAGGGCTCATTAACCCCTAAAAGAGTTGTTTTATACCCTAAAGAAGCTTAGTCATCTGAATGCCTCATTCCCAAAAAGTTCCATCTCAAAAATCATCCAGAAAGTGCCTAAAATGAACCATATCTGAAAGCCCTGTGTTAGGGTGGGATGCATCTCACCTGCTACACTATCTAAGTGAGATGCATCACAATTTAGCCCTTTAGTAAGTGTGATGGGGAAGGTTGGACAAAATTTCGAGACAGTTTGTGAGTTGGTTGCTCATGGAATCTTCTAGAAACTTCTCCTGTGCCACTTGCCTCTCTGAATTCGCCCAAGGATGACCAAGGGAACTAGGAAACCATCTCCAATTCCCCTAACTTGTGGAACTAATTTCAACAAATGGAATGGCATTCACCATCCCCATTGATGACTCACCCTCTTGCAATCATCTATAAAAGGATCTCCCATCCAAGAGATCAGAAGGTTGAATTATTCTGAGTTTTAAGGAAGTGCTTGTTATAGACATTTTTGGGCACTTCAACCCCAATCAAAAATGTCCATAAACTAAGGGCTCTTAAGTCCCTAAAAGGGTTTCTTCGCTACCTAAAGGAACAAGGTCAATTGATTACATCATCTCCGAGAAGTTCTCCACTGAAAACTGCTCATAAATGGTCAAAACTAGACCATACTGAAAGCTCCATGCATGGGGTGCGATGCATATCACCTTCCCATTGTATAGGGTGTGATGCATACTATTTTGCTCCTCTGTAGGGTGCGATGGTCGGGAATGGACAAATGGCAGGGACCAAAATGCGAGGTGGAAGATCATGAAATCTTCCAGAAGCTTCCCCTCTGACACTTACCACTCCATTTTCGACTAGGGATGAGTAAGAGATCTTCATTCTCCAAGTGGAAGTAGGAACTATCAGAGAGAAGACACTA
>APFE031600580.1:18640-30103 GCA_000404065.3 Pinus taeda | reverse complement strand
GAAGTGTTGTCAGTATTCTTGTGTACATTCACAGTGTTGGGTGATTTTGCTTTGCTTGAGGTGAAAGAAAGGCTTCTTAGATGGAGGATGATGCTGGGTCAGAGCTGCTCATGGTTGTAATCCTCTTGCTACTTTTATATGAATAAACCTATTCTTGTTTCCTTCCATATCCTGGGGTATTTGTTTATATGTACATGTATATGGTTAATGTACATCTGATCCCACATTATTTGTGAATTTAGATCCTTGTTTCTTGCATAGTAATATGTTGCTATGATTCTACAGGTCCCTTTTGAAGCTGAGAAGACAAAGAGCAAGCAGCAAAACTCTATCAAGAAGGAGAGGGAATCGAGCGCAAGACTCAGGTTGGCCCTCTTGGTTCTCCTCTCATCTATTTTCATAAAAGGAATCAACAATAGACTTTGATTGTTTGTTTCTAAGATAGCCACACATCTTATTGGGAATAGCAGCATCCGTGTGGACACTATTCCTGTATAACAAAATGGTGACTCTGTTGGGGAGCGACTAGATTACTTGTTAGCCTATCTATCCTTATTTCTTTTATAAACATATAGACGGAGCTTGAAGTCAAGCCAGCTAGCCTTCGAACTGCATTCGTGATACGAATGCAAAGTAGATCAATGTTTCTTCAATGAATCTCCGGGTTTTTTGTTTATAAATTAAACAATAGATCTACAAGCAATCTAATTGCCTAAGTAGTGGCTTTAGTAACCTCTAAAACCACCCCTGTGTTTTTACATACATTGATATGTACTTATTCAGCTTAAACACCTGAACTAAATTGCAAACTGTGAGTGAAGTCTCGTTTAGAGTCTCGCACAGTAACCATCGCACCCTGCCTTCAAGACAACCTGTATGCATTGCACTTCCGGAATGGAGTAACTGTGCTGCATACTGAGTTCACTATGTAACATGTGCGATGGTCAGGGAGGACTGATTTTACCCTCCGACTGTGGATTTTTCTCACTGTTTTCAGTCTTATTCAAGAGTTTTTGCTGTCTATAATTAGTGTGCTTCTGTGAATACTCCCTTCTCTTACATTATTCTCCCTCAGTGCAAAGAACTATAAATGTTTTTTTATGTATTGTGCATCGTTTTAGTTCTCTTTTGCAAAAAAATAACATAGTCAAACTGTCGTCTCTAGATCTGAAAGTGTCGTAGCTGTCGTTTTCAATTTTAGAAAGCAATCACATTCTTTTATATAGTTGATTATATGGTTATCATTGCATAAGACTTGATTTACTAGTTTTAAAGTGTCGAAAAGCAATTTCCATTTCAAAATCACAAAGTGTCTCTCTTGTTTTCACTTCATTTTGAAAAAGAATTTTGTTGAGTATAGTCGCTTTAAAAGTATTTCAATTTTGCACATAGTTTTCTTAGTGTCATTTACACATTAAGGGAACTGAAAACCAATATGTGCATGTGCATTTGCATCTTGAATGCTTGGCTTGATTTAGGACTGTGCATATTAGCGTGTGCTCTTTGCTCTGTGAAGAAAATATGCTTGACTTTCTTCCCCTTAGTAGCTAGCATTTTCATTGCTGAAAGAAGATAAAGCATCTATTTATCATCTTAGACTGCATTTAGGAATTAAACATACATCACGTGGTGAACCTGAAAGGCAAACTGCTAAGAAAGATCAACTTCAAATAAATCTCAATGAATCTAACAACGCTTTGGAACTTAACGCAACATCTAGAGGTCTAGGCTAGAGACGTATTCTGGCGTCGTAAAGCCTGCTAACTGTTGCTTTCAGTGCTGGTTGGGTGATTCCTCCACTCTGAGACGATAAGTGCCAGTACGGACTTGTGCTCCCACGTACCATCGTGTATATATTGGGAGACCACTATAGGTTGCATCCTTTATCCTTAGGAAGCTGTGTCTGCCGCCCTATCGATCGTAATGCACCGAACACAGCATTCAGGAAGACTGATTGCCATACCATAAAAAGTATTCTGCAGTTTTACGATTGGTTTGGTAATCCTCTCTGCCTAGATCTTTAGAGAAGTCCATTTTACTCCTTTTCAGACTCCTTAATGGAAAAGGTCCTCTGAGCACTTTTCACTTCAAGCTCAATGAAAATTGAAGGCAACTAGAGTCATCTTTTGTTTTTTCTTGAATCTTTAAAATTGAAAAAAAAAAGTTGTGTCCAAGCGTCTAAAAATTTATTTTAAATTGGAATAATGTCACAAATTCCCCTGTTGATCTTCAGGTTGAGAAAATGGAGTCTACCAACCAAGGATTTCCCCGTGAAGGAAATCCTAGTCCATTCCTATCTTGGGGAGATGTTAGTCCACCCCATATGGCCACTTTGTAACTTCCAGGATTGACAATTGGTTTGCCAGTCTAGCTCTTCTCTACCTTTGTCATTCAGCATCCCACAATTCCTGAACAATTTAACCAGCAACTAGATGACACTAGAGTTGCTTCCCAACCTTCTACTTCATCTAATTCTCCTTCTCCTCCTCCCTCTTCGCTTGACCAAGCCGATAAAGCTAAAAGTCAAGTAACTGAGAAGAAGAAGAAGCAAAAAGAGAAAAAGGAAAAGAAGAAAAAGGAACCAAAATCGAAAGGGAACAACCAAGTATCATCTAGCGAAAATCCACACACCGCACAGTCAAAACCTAAATCTCCTTGCGTCATTTGTAATGGAGACCACTATCACCGAGATTGTCCCTACATCCCTTGGATCTGAAGGGACTGGTCTCCTCGTTTGCACCACCCGGTAGCATCAACCTCTGGCGATCATGTTGAATGCTCACCGTCGACCAGTGAAGGTGAAGCACATGGACAAAGAAGGAATCCTACTTGTAAGTTGTGTGAAAGCGATCACGCCGTCCACCATTGTCTCTTCCTTGAAGAGGCTAAAAGAGTTTTGGATAATCGTTTAGTTTCACCATTACAACTTCCTCCTGGATATCAAAAACTCTTGCTGAGTCCTCCACCGGTTGAAAATCCGGCTGGCCCATCCTTGTGGTCAACCGAAGCACCTATCGTTGAAAATGAACCTTCGGAATCCACACCAGATGAAATTCAAAGGGTCGATACAGTAGTTGACCCGGTATTTCCTTCGGAATGTTCATCCTCGAACGATACTGTCACTAAAGAGAAAGAGAGTGACACCGTCCAAATTCTTTTCATCAACACCGACTCTGATGAGCTTGGGGGCAGTCCTCCCGTTCCTTTACCACAGGAAGGAAGTTCATCAGATTCCTATCCGGCCATCTATTCGGTCCCACCACCAAGCAACCTAGTGGTTTCCTTCGACTGGAACCTACTAGGAACACCTTGTTTGCCAGCCAGTGTACCATTCAGAATTATTGTACAAGCTTACAGAATGGTCATGGTTGGTACCATCATCGATGAAGGGGCATCTGTGAGTATCCTTTCCTCAACTACTTGGAAAGCGCTTGGTTCGCCACCGCTTTTGCCTACATGAGAAATCTAACAGGCTTCGATAAGGGAACCAGTCGACCTTTAGGGATCCTTCCAAATGTGCCCATTACTTTGAGAAGGAAAATTGTTCACATGAACATTATGGTAGTTCAAGGACCTTTAGATTCAATCTACTCCTTGGATGTGACTATATTAATTTCATGGGAGCCGTCGTCTCCTCACTCTTTAGAGTAATTTGTTTTCCGCATGAAGGCAGAATGGTCAAGCTCGTAGACCAAATGTCATTCCCCGGTTCACACATCGCAAATAGTCAAATGCCATCCCTGAATGGTCTTTTCATGTAAGAAATGTCTCATCGGTCTCCAGTCTGTCCACCTGATGAGTGCGAGTGATTCAGGAAGATGTGACTAAAACCCAGGGGGCATGCACCCTCGTCTTCTTTGGCAGGAAAAATCTGGGTATAGGGTAGGTTTCGGCGAAGGATATATGACTAGTCTGATACCCATCCCTCTAGGAAAAGGGAATTAGACCAGGTAAGATACCTCCGTTAGAAGGTAGGCCTTTCCCGATAAAACAAATGTTTTGTCTACAAATTGAGGGGTAACCTGGAAACTCTAATCCGCTATACCTGGGGGGCATGCAAACCTTTCCACATGCAAGTGAAGAGTGGCTATTTATTTTTTAAATTTGTAGGACCTCTAACCCTTTAAACCCATAAGGCTAGTCGTTTCCTAACTTGCATAAAGAAAGGATTCATGGCAAGCTTTAGATATGTAAGCCACTTCAAAATAACATCTCGAAATGAGACATTTTCATCATACAACTGGAAAGCAATGTTGTCGCAGAGTTCAAGCTCATTAAAAAATAAACTCTCCACGAGCAGTTTTAGCGCATAGTTCATGCTCACTAAAAAATAAATATAAGTCATGAGTAAGTGTTTCTCCCCACGTTTAAGCTCATTAAAAAATGAACGGGTAAATAACCATCATGAATGTCTTATCGCCAACTTTTGAGCCTTGGTCATGTTCTCGCCATCACCTCCACTCTGTTTTAGCCGACCATTCACCCCCATATGATTGTTTACCCCTTCGAGGAACATCTGCAAAGAGTGACTTTGCTAGCCATCCTTGTAACAGTGCCATGATTGGAAAATTCCAAACCTTACCTGGAATCAGCTGCTACCCGAAACCATCACTCGTTCTTGAAGACGAGTCTTCTTTAAGCTCTTTTCACCTAACTCGTAAAATATGAAATGATTGCCGATCGATTGGCCTCTCCAGCTCGTTAAAAGGCATCGGAAGTGCTATCCCTCCTCTAGATTTTAATCTTTTTGGACCTGATGGATTATTGCACAAAAAGATCAAGCGCTTGTCTTGTTTGGCTCGTTAAAACTATTGAAAATTCATCCCTTTTGTATTATTTTACGCTTTTTCGGACTTAAGGGATTATACAATGAAAAAGAATCTTTTGAGTCTTCTTTCTGTTTCTTTCAGACTCTCTAAAATTGAAAGAGACCGAGTTATCTTTGTCGTTAAACTCGCTAAACTAAATAGTGACAAACTCATCCAACAGGATGAGAACGAGTTTCACTGTCACTAGACTTGCTAAAATATAGCAACAGGTTCGATCGAAGGGCAAAGTATAGAACAAGCATATGTTATCCTCCTCAAGCTTGACAAAAATAAAGGGGTATTGGTCAGCAATGACTGGGGAAAATTTGGAAGAAAACAAGAAGAAACTTTATTGGTAGCAAGTCACTCTTGAACATGACACTTTCCTTCCGCATCCATGCCGGGTTGGGTTGTTCCGTCTAGTGGTCCTCACCATTGGTTGACACCATCCATCTCTAGGGTTAATGCTACCAATCCATCGTCAGTATCACCGATATGTTCAAGAGAAGTCATTCAGACAATTCGCCTGAGTCTCACCCACTGCAATTCATTCATGCTTCATTCCTTCATGACCGCCACCCTGAACCCTCATATTGTCAGTTTGTTTTCACCTCCAAAATCATTTGCTTCATTCTGTGTCGTTGATGTGGGATTCATTAAGGCCCTCCTGCAATGGGTCACTTCTTGTCGACATCAGCTCATTATCCAAGAAGTTGACTTAGGAACAACCCTTTCAGTAATTTGAGGCTTGCATGCCTCAATGGCAAGTTTCTCACTTTCGGTGACAGGTTTACATCAATGACCTATGACCGAGAGATTTTGCATGGTGTTCGACGCCAAGTCCCTTCTTCACACCACGTAGATTGTACTGTAGTACCTTGAGGGTCATTGTCATTATTGGTGATTCCTCTCGTGCCTGTTAACAACTTACATCATTGGCTGGTAATCAGGAGATGTCTTTCCATGTTCGACTCCAAAAACATTTTTCACATGGATCGACTTGTACTCTGAGTGAAGATTAGCCGAGTTTGAAGATCCCAGATCTAGTTTCATCCATCCGGGCTACGATATATTCAGGAATATAAAAACATCCAGTGTACATCGTTGCCGAACAGATGATCATCCAAATTAAAGGATGATGTGTCCATATCATCAGTCTGTCACACAGATGATCATCTTTCCTATGTACATGAAAATGAGTTTATAAAGCTGAGCATGGGAATTCCCACCTCAGATAGATCATGAAAAAATGTTGTCATATAATGTATTGTATTCTAACTTATTACAGGTCAGCTCCCAACTCAGAAAAACTTCAGATCCTGATAGTAAAGAATTTCACCCAACATCAAAAACGATTAACGACCTCATGCTTTAGGGGGCAGCTGTTATAGACATTTTTGGGCACTTCAACCCCAATCACAAATGTCCATAAACTAAGGGCTCTTAAGTCCCTGAAAGGGTTGCTTCACTGCCTAAAGGAACAAGGTCAACTGATTACATCATCTCCCAAAAGTTCTCCACTGAAAACTGCTCATAAATAGTCAAAACTGGACCATATTGAAAGCTCCATGCAGGGGGTGCGATGCATATCACCTTCTCAATGTACAAGGTGCGATGCAAACTATTTTTCTCCTCTGTAGGGTGCGATGGTTGGGAATGGACAAATGGCAGGGACCAAAATGCAAGGTGGAAGATCATGAAATCTTCCAGAAGCTTCCCCTCTAACACTTTCCACTCCATTTTCGACCAGGGATGAGTAAGAGATCTTCATTCTCCAAGTGGAAGCAGGAACTATCAAAGAGAAGACACTAATCAAGATCCCAAAAGATGACTCACCTCCCTGTAATCATGTATATACGGATCCCTCATCATAGAGATCCATATGCTAGAATTTTGTAATCTATAGAGAAGTGTTGTCAGTATTCTTGTGTACATTCACAGTGTTGGGTGATTTTGCTTTGCTTGAGGTGAAAGAAGGGCTTCTTAGCTGGAGGATGATGCTGGGTCAAAGTTGCTCATGGTTGTAATCTTCTTGCTACTTTTATCTGAATAAAGCTATTCTTGTTTCCTTCCATATCTTGGTGTATTTGTTTATATGTACTTGTATATGGTTAATGTACATCTGATCCTACATTATTTGTGAATTTACATCCTTGTTTCTTGCATAGTAGTATGTTGCTGTGATTCTACAGGTCCCTTTTGAAGCTGAGCAGACAGAGAGCAAGTAGTAAAAATCTATCAAGAGGGAGAGGGAATCGAGCACAAGACTCAGGTTGGCCCTCTTGGTTCTCCTCTCATCTATTTTCATAAAAGGACTCAACAATAGACTTTGATTGTTTGTTTCTAAGATAGCCACACAACTTAGTGGGAATAGCAGCATCCGTGCGGACACTATTCCCATATAACAGTGCTGCTAGTTTCAGTATTGAGGTGAGAGCATTGTGATATTGTTGGTGTGTTCTTGCTGATTCATGAGGTGAAAAAGGCTTGGAGCTGGGAGGATGGTGCTGGATTAGACTTCTTATGGGTTGTAATTCTCCTTGATACCAATAAAGTTCTTCAAGATTTTTCCCAATTGATTGTGTTAACTGTAAATTCATTATTTTGTATATCATATTTCTGATTCTATGATGTTTATGCTGTAATGGATCATTATGCTTTGATAGGTCTTTGTTTCTATAGCTGCACAGGCACTCTCCAAGCGTGTTAACTATGGGGAGGAGTTACAGGATCAGCCAAAGGAGAGGGAGATCAAGCGAGGATTCAAGTGAAAGTTACAGGGCGGTCCCTCATAGTCTCTTTCTTATCTACCACTCATAGGAAAGATAGTGAATTGCTTTAACTGTTGTTTCTAGGTTAGCTACCAAACCTAGAGGGCTAGTCATTTGAAAATAAACTAATTTTCCTAGAAACAGAGGTGAACCTTAAAGTACAAGTCTCTCTTTATGAATAAATTCAATTTTGGGAGGGGACGAAGTGACCTTTCATGGAAAAATGGCTTCCTTGTGGAGTGTCAAATCATCAAAAACTGAGGAGGACCCATTATAGAGCTCGATGAGAGCCTTTCAATGGTGCTGACGGTTTAGCAAACAAAGCTACGATAGTAGACAAACTGACAATTGGAACTGGGATGAAAAATTTTTAGGCAAGTGGCCATACTTGTCTAAATATGGCCTTAATGCTTCTTAGAACGATGGTTCCTTGTGAAGAATTAAGGGAAGAGGAGAACAAGAATCAACTACTATATGAGGTGTAGAATCATCCTCACCCACTAAGTCAAACATGGGGACTATATGGAAATAGAGTAGAATATTTGAAGATATGGTATCAAACGTCTACGATATGTGATGTACATGTGGCTCGTTGGAGAGGCCGGTAGGACAAAATATCCAAGGAATGGGAGGATAAGCAACCATACCTATATTTGGTGGGATCTAAGCTGAGAATTTATTTGAGAAGATGGCCAGGGCAAAAACATCATTCCCCCAATCATGGAATATTGATCTGATATGAGAAGTTGGGAATGATGCCCCCTAGCAAGAGGAGTTTGTGGAGCACCATTGTGTTCCAAGTGCTTGAAAAAGGGATTGAAGGATCTTGGCCCAACTTGGCACAAGATCCTCAAGAGGATGATATAGGGGCCTATGTGCACCCCAGTATGCTATGGGCGTACCATATGTATTTAGAGGTATGGGCTACAAACACCTTTATGATACATAATACGATTATGCATTTTATATGATGATGATGGCTCACCATTTGTTTTTTTTATGGTTATATTTTGTGGTATACATGTGATAAATGCCAATCTAGAATGTTGTTTGCGATAGTATATACATAGTGATTTTGGGCTCTAGGCACATGAGTGAACGTAATCATTTCAAATTCACATATCAATAGCTTAAATCGTATATATTTTCTAAATACCACTTGGTTATGCACATGATACACACCATTCAATTGCATGACAAGTAGCAAGGAATCTAAACAAACATGAAGATGAAGGATGTGATGAGTGAGGGAATCGACTAACAAACCTATCACTACATCATATTCAGCTTGATTATTAGTGGCAGATCCAATGCACACGTTGTTTGAAAGGACTAACGTGTGAAAGGGGTTAAAAATGGCCTAGGATGTCGAGGCTAGATTTCGGGAGAAGTGACTTGCATTGTCAGCATGACCAATATACAGTGTGCATGATGGATCCATATAAAAGTTGAAAAATACAATGAATGAGATGATCTAATCCACCCAACTTCATGGCAGAAATAAAGACACATAAATCAAAGGGATGTGCTATGAGCGACATTTCTTGAGGTAGAGCACATTGGGAGAATTAGGAAGGAAATGGCCTTCAAAATACCCTAAAGAAATGCCCCTTTACTTAAGGGTATGGGTAGTCAAGGGTAGACATAGCTTTGATGGTGTCCTTATCAAGCTGAGAGATGGGCGGATGGGAGGAAGACTGACTACATGATGTAGTTGCAGTACATGGTGAATCAACCTAAGAAAGAAGGTTCACATACGCATCATCTAGAATGGTAGATGACGAGCTAGTAGATGGAGGATCTTCAAATGTTGAGACCTAGGATTTTATCGAAAGAGGTTCGATAGAAGTGCACGCGGAAACCTTCGAAAGCCTTGTTTGCAAGGAAATCAAGGATGATGATAGGTAAAGGATATGGACCTTGGTGTCCATCATCTCGACATCATGGGGAGGGATCACAATAGTCGTGCCAGAGTCTCCTTGTTTTGGTTGACTAGTGGTACCAAAATCCATGGGTAGAGGAGTAAATGATCCATTATGAGTGGCCTCATATTTAGAAATCTCCCCAAGGTAATCTCGAAACTCATCGAGATGAGAGCAGCAATGGGAATAGTGACCATGAAGATCACATAGGACACAATTATGGTGTGCGCGTAACATTTTGAGTTTCTTACGTGGGACCGGTAAGTTAACATGGACTTACAGAATATTGACTCAACGAATGCTTCATGAATCAAAGGTTTGAGACGAGGAAGCTCAAGACAATTATTGTTTGCATGCTCAACCACCTTACACAAAGTGCACGAAGGTGATAGATTTGGGGTCTTCGGGTCTGGAGGAGCTTGGGGAGCCTTGTCCTTCGATTCTTTCCTCTTGGCTTTACCCCCTATCTGTATGATTTCACAACATGAGTGGGTTCCTGTTGAGGTTGTGATGGAACTGGAACAGTGGTAAGGGTCGTACGGACCGATTGAACCTTGGTCAAAGCATGATAAGATCTTAGTTGACCAGGTAGAATGTTGGGTCCCTATAATACTAGTCATTACCCCATTACTATTGTATTTATACCCCTTATTAATATTTTTGTGCCCCCATTGTGCCCATATTGTTATTACTGTGCACCATAAAATCCCTCTATTGTTATTTTTGTGGCTTTATATTATTATTGTTAGGTCGGCTGGGTTATATTGTGACTCCTTAGACTCTTATATATAGAAAGGAGGTTTTTTTCATTTGCATCATCCAAGAATTTTTCATTTATGTAATGTAAAGGAGGTTTCCCCCTCGAAGAGGCTGAATTCTAAGGCGTTGATCTATCTTTTCTATCTTTTCTTGAGCTGGTTTCATAACATTTGGTATCAGAGCTTTGGATTCTAGGGTTTCGCTGCTCCAAACATGTCATCGTGCAATTTTCGCTATAAATTTTTTCTTTGATGTTTCAGAAGTTGAAAAAATAACCCATTTGAGAAGACATCGTGCTGAATTGCAGGTCCGAATTTCAGAACTTTTTGCACTATATTTGCAGAGATATGATCTGAGGAAGTTTGTCTTTTTGTAGACTCCTGAATTACATTCCAAACAGGTGACCTGGGGAAAATTGTCATAACTTTCTCTCTGAGTATCAGATTGAAATTTCGCAAGATGGTATAGAAAGAGGATAGGCTTTAGTTTCTTCTAGATATTTGTTAGAGCCAAAGGTCCAAATAGTGACACGTGCCACTTCATACAAGTTCACTCTTCTGGAAAGGTCTATAATCAGGTCACTGTGGGAGATTTGGCATAACTCTTCATTGGAGAATCTAATTGGGGTCCGACTGGTGCCATTGGAAAGAGGACACAGAGGGATACTGCAGGTCATAATTTCAGAACTTAAAGATCTGAAGGTACAAAGTTACAGACGTTTCAAGATCGATCTCCTAAAATCAAGAAAAAACAAGATGAGGAAGTTTGATGGGAAGGATCCGGTAAATTGGATACTTCAGATGGAGCAATATTTTGATCTACATGGTGTACCACAGTTACAAAAGTTATGTATTGCATCTTCATATTTATAACCGAATCAATTTTTATGGTATAAACAACTTTGTTCTCGTAAACGACTTGTTACGTGGTCAATTCTAACAGAGGAAATGATAGCACATTATGAGGATACAAAGAGCAACACCTTCTTTAGAGCAATGCCACAACAATTGGAAAGAGTAAAAGGGCTTTGTGACATAGTGGAAAGTAAGATTATGGAAACAAGGAAGTCTACCCCTCATAGCTACAAAGATGGAAGTTTTGTTTCTCCTAGCCTTCCACAACCTACAAGGATTACACCACAACAATTGGAAGAAAAAAGAGAAAAAGGGCTTTGTTACAATTGTGATAACAAATGCACTAAAG
>APFE031600580.1:6125-16601 GCA_000404065.3 Pinus taeda | reverse complement strand
GAACTACTCAAGCGTTGAGGACAACACTTTTTGAAGGCGAGGGGCATGTTAGGCCCCTATACTACTAGTGTAACCCCTTATTGTTATTAGTACAACCCCACTTATTATATTGATGTACCCATGTAGTGCCCATATTGTTACTATTGTGCCCCATAGAAGCCCACTATTGTTATTATTGTGCCCTTACATTATTATTGTTATGTTGGCTTTGATTATGTTATGACCCCCTAGACTCCTATATATAGAAAGGAGGTCTTTTCATTTGTATCATCCAAGAATTGTTCATTTATGTAATGTAAAGGAGGTTGCCCCCTCGAAGAGGCTGAATTCTAAGGCGTTGATCTATCTTTTCTATCTTTTCTTGAGCTGGTTTCATAACAAGAAATGAATAGCATTAAGATTGAAATATATTCAACACTATCTAGTCAACATAATTATTTATAGGAAGAACTATGACAACATGTTATTAAGATGTTTTGGAGGACAATGATGTTGAGAAAGTATTCATTGATTTACATCATGGTTCAATAGGTGGACATCATTCGGACATACCACCACACATTAGGTTTTAAAAGTTGGGCACTAATAACCAATGTTATTCTAATATGTGTATGCACATGTACAATAGTGTTGAATATGTCAAAAATGTGCAAGAAGGGATTAAAACAAAAAAAAAAAAAACTAGTGATACCATTGCAACACTTTTGCTATTGATAACCTTTTGAGAAATGGGGATTCGATGTAATGGTAAATATTAATCCTAACTCCTCAAAGAAAAACGAGCACATATTGATTCCAATAAAATTCTTCACATTGTAAAAGAACTTACAATAATAATTTCAATCACATGACAATGATTCAATTCTTGTAAAAAAATATCATCACTAGGCTTTGTGTCCCATCTATACTATTGATTGATAGTGTATCATACTTTTCATTAGTAGATGTAACGAGGAAAGGATTTTCCTTATGCTTTTAAGCTAGCTATTATTACTAAGGGAATGTTTTCTTTGAATCAAGAAACAAAAGCTTGATCAAGATTATCAATCATAATTTAATCTCCAACACATTATGGGTTAATTATGTGTAATGTACTATTTGGCACATCACCATACTTTTTGATAGATAAAAAAGAGACAATTTTACCATATAACATATTTATACCTTCTTTACAATCATAATAAGAAAAAAGTGGTAAGTTCTTAGCAACAATACAAAATAAAATTGGGACTTTGTTGAATTTAAAAGAGGACATAAATAAAACCAAACAAAAAAGTGTAGGTCACTAGAAAATTGTTAAGTAATGGTTCAATAAACATGCATTCTGTGACAAAGAATTTTCAAGTTAGTGATATAGAACTAAAGTGGGACAAATTGAAATCTCAATAAGGGTTTAGATAAGGCCAGGCCTTGAGCATTCTACCTGACTCGAAATATTTTACTTTGAATGTTTTAGACGCTTGATATCTATGAAACCCTGTAGCACACTGCCTCTTTTTCCTTATTATGTTTTTCTATAAGAAGTTTTTCCATGTGACCGTCAGTTGGAAATCTATGTAATGGATGTATATTAAAAGTATTTTGGAACTAGGTTTACTTGCTTAAGGAGTTAGGGTTTCCAACTTACTATGGGCCTAAAAAACAACACTCTTTCCCATCATGGGCTTCCAAGGGTATGGAACTACCATTTGACAAGTGTGTCAATGTTGAACAACTTTACTATGTATCCATCAGAGAGTCAGGAGCGGTAGAAACATGGAAAACTCCGAAGTTATTAGGGGAAAAGGCACGGAGAAAACCAACTCATAAAACTTTTAAGGGCTTTTCCACATTGAAATAACTAACCCTGGGGGCAGATGTAAACTTAGACAGGGTTGAATCTCTATCCCATCAAGCCCTAGTTGGTAAGTTTGATTACATCACCTTGTCCCATGAGAATATGTTATCTTTGATAAAGGTGACCTGGAAGCCACTAATTGGTTACATTGTAGTGATGAGAATTTTAGTCCATAAATTGATCCATCTCCATTTTCTAACAAAAGTTGATCTTGAGTTTATTCTTAGTAAGGCTTGGGTGTTAGGGAAGGATTCTTTGTGGCTTCAGTGTTAGCATCCGACCTTCTGTCCAAGTATTGAGCTACAACTTTGCTAAAACATATGGGTCATGATGCCATGTTTTCCTTTGGAGCTATGGTAAAAACGTGTCTTCAACATCGCAAATTCCCCTAGAAGATTTGTTTCTTGTGGAGGCTTCCCTAATCATTGTTGACAAACGAATGATATGGGTTCTAGTGGAGATAGATGTTTCTGAGGGGCTCCTTAGGACACCAAAAATTAAGTGGGAGGAAAAATTTAAAATCCAACCTCTGGATTATTTGAACACTCCCTTGAAATTCCTAAACTAAATAAAAGTGGGGCACATGGTCAATTCTTGTAATTCTCCTCCTTGACAAAGGCTTCAATCCAAAAAAATTGATCAAGCTTTATATAAATATGGTGCCAATTTTCTGAGGTGTATGTATCGGACCAACAAGATCTCAAAATTCCCACATCTCCCATCCTAGGTGTGACCTAGCGATTGGGCACAACTTCAAAGGAGGCTTGCATATCTGAGGACGGTGGAAATATTGGACGCCAAAATCCCCCTATCGAGCTACATTATCATACTAATTCCTCTTTTTTTGTGGATGTATACGTGGATGGACTCTAATTGGTTTATGGGGATGTAAATGGACTGCTACATGAAACAATGTACATCCATCGAACTTCTTCTTAACATGATACAACATCAATATTTGATATCGACCGATCGAAACTGGACCTTATTTCTTCCATCATACTGGACATTTCTTCTTCAGAGGACCTCTAACAAGGAAGAGATGATTTCACCACTAATTTCTTCTCCTTGTTGCCATCTCTTATTCAATATATTTCTCCAAACGATTCTTTTATGATCAAACAACTTGAAAACATTACATGCTCTCCTATAACTTTTTCAAAATTTTCAAAACATCTTCAAAACCCTACAATCTCCATCCTCCCGGACCCTGCACCTATTTATGTGGTGTCCAAACTCTGTGTAACCTCATCTTCTAATTGGGTAGAGAGAAAATCTTGTGATCCTTGCCGAAACCTTGCTCTGCAGAGGAATGATCATCCCATGACTTCCCTTTTTAATTCCAACATTCACTTTCCCTTCTCACATGAGACCGAACCTCAAAGGAAATATCCCCTACATCCCACCTCTCCTGCAACTATATTCCCTAGTTCTATCTATACTCCTATCCCACCCCTAAACATTGTTCCCCAATTTGAACCCTCCCCTACCCCTTCTGATCATATCTTTCCCTCCATTATTCAATCCTATAAGGGTGTTTTAAATATCATTGCCTTGCCTTTATATCTTGATTCCTCCCCTCTTGATTCCTCTAAAGGAACCTCACTCTCCTTTCCATAATGTAACTATACAAAAAAAAACACAATGAAAAATTATTGGCAAGAGAAGGTCCTTCACATCAAGTAATCTAGGGAGGGCTATGTGAATCTCCAGTTGTTCACTCTAAAAATGTCGTTAGGGCGCTTAAAGAACATAATCCCTCTTTGACCTCTTCCTAATAATCATCATATATCTCTATATTAAGGGGGATTGTGGGTGCCTCAGATTCATCTTCCGTAAGAGACTAGTGGACATCCATCACCCCTCAATTGGTCTTGGGGGAAAAGGATAAGGATTCTTTCCACCATCTTTTTCCCAGCTAGTTTTCCTACTCTATGGACTCTATAGGATAATCGGGATAACTTATCTCCCTTTCAAATCCCAAATTGAGGTCCTTTCAAGATTTCTCCTCTTTTGTTGGAATTATTCATGAAGGTGTTGTAAAGGATTTTTGTATCCAATCAAGTTGGTAAATTGATATGGGCCTTATAGGAGGAGGCCTGATTTCTGGGATAAAGTAAAAGTGAGTGGACTTATATTAGAACCCTCTCTCCTATTGGCCGAAGACTTATTTTATTATCTTTCTTGGTGAATCTTGGGGGTCCTGCACCCATTTTTACCCCATGGCCACATTTGTTTTGGAGATTCTTTAGATTAATGACCTCCATGATATCTCTCCTTTTAACCTTGCCCCTACTTGGAGAAATGGAGATACTAGGGGGGGGTGGTACAAAAAAGTATATTGTTAGATTCTTGATGGCTGGTCACGTGTCAAAAAAGATTGGAAGATTCAGATCATGGATATTTCAAGACAAAATATCATATCGCCTTCCTATCCTTCTTGAATTGCACTTTGAGGATCACAAGAACTATTAGCCTTTCTAATTTAATCACATGTGGATGGAAGAGGTCTCTTTCAAATCCCTAGTTTCTGAGTTATGCTGGAATATTTCAACTCTTAGTTGCTCATCAGCTATGGACTTCTTAGTTTAAAATTTATAATAACTCGAGAAGGTTATTGTAAATGGGAAAAAAAAGGAAATTTGATCTCACAAATTCCTTGTATGCCTTGAAGAAAGTATATGATGAACTCTCATAAGAGGTTTTTAACAAAAACTTCTCAGTGGAGTTATCTAATGGGATGAGCTCTTTAGAAGCTAGAAAAATACATATTTTGAGACTTGAGGAGTAATGGAGGCTGAAGAGCATAGTGACATGGATAAAGTTTGGGGATGGTAATACAAAATTATTTGATAATTATGCCACCCACTTAATAAACATAAATTCTATTTAGGCCATAAAGGTGAAGGATTTAAAATTTGTTTCAAATAAATCATATTTAAAATAAGCAGTGGTTACCCATTTTTATTCCTTGTTTAGAGATGTTGGTCATAACAATATTGTCCCTCAATTTGAACTCATCTAGAGATATCCCAGACTTTTCAACTCAAAGGATTCTGATATGATAAGGAGGCCCATATCCTATCAAGAAATCAAAAGGGTCTTAAAGCATTTCTCAAAAGATAAAATTTAAGGCTGGAATGGTTAGACAATTAAACTCTTTCTTTCTTTATTTCTTCGATCTCATGGGCTTGGCCTTTGCAAATAGGTAGAGGAATAAAAAAGAAAGGGGAAAGTCTCATCTTCTATGAATGCCACCTATATAGCCATAATTCCAAAAAGCTCAAACGCAAATAATTTTCTAGACCATAGGCCTATTCACTTTTTAACTTGGTGTGTAAAAGCATTTCAAAGATGATTGTAAACATAATTAAGAAAAAAATTAACAAAGAAAATGAGCCTCAATCAATTTGGTTTTCTTGCAGAGAGACAAATTCATGATGTAATTGGCATTATGGAAGAGGTTATTCACTCTATTAAGACAAAAAATATGAAGGCTTTAGTTCTGAAAATGGATCTTAATAAGGCTTTTGATAAAGTCAATTGGACCTTCCTTAGACTAGTCCTATTGTATATTAGATTTAACTTGGAGATCACTAATTGGATCATGGGATGCATAACCTCTTGAAATTCATTAGTTTTAATCAATGGGTCCCCCTCTCATAACTTTCCCTACTCTAGAGGTATTAGACAGGGGTTTCCTCTCTCCCCTCCTTCTGGAGGAAAAGCAAAAAGGAAACATCAAAGGTATTAATGTCTCCCCTAAATAATTCATCACCCATGTCCTTTTTTTAGATGATGTTATGTTGATCAAGTTTGGATTGGTTTTGGAATGGAAGTGCTTTCATAAGGTGAGAAGCCTATTTTGTCAAGCCTAAGGGATGGAGATAAATGCAAAAAAAATCTCATTTCTTGATAATGGTGTAAGTTTGGACTCCCTCTCCTCCATAAAGGCTTTCTTCCCCTTCAAGGTGGAGGCTCTAGAAAATGGCCTAAAATATTTAGGTTTCTTCCTCAAGCCAAATGGGTATAAAAAACAACATTTTTTGTGGCTTACTAGGAAACTTGAAAAGCATATAAGCTTGTGCTATTGTAATGGGCTCTCTATGGGGGGGGGCAGAATGATTTTGGTGAAATTTGTTCGAGAAAACATCCCTATATATTGGATGTTCTTATCAAAGATTCAAAAATCTATTTTGAATATCATAAGACAAAGGATGTTAATTTTTCTTTACATAGGAAGAAAAAAAGAGAAATTTTGAGGCCAAAACAGGCCTCCTAAGAAATATTATAAAATAATAGTGGAAATAATAATATAAGATTCAATTACCTCATCAAATTTTCGAGGTAAAAAAGAAACTATTTTTTCAAATCATATTTTCAACTTATCTCCTCAGAGTTTTACTCAAATTTTGAGCAAGAGCACTTGTTGGATGGGAAATTTAACTCGCCATACAAGGAGTACCCATGTTCCACACTTTGGATGGACCCTGCTACATGAAACCATGTGATTGTGATCATTTTTCTTCATATATTTATTATTTTTTGTGTAGCAGGGTCCACTGAAAGTATGCAACATGGGTACTCCTTGGATGAGGAATTAAATTTTACATCCAATGAGTTCTCCCGCTTGAAACTTGAGTAAAAATGTAGGGAAATAGGTTGAAAATACGAGTTGAAATATTAGTTTTTTATTTTTTTTATTATTTTATCATTTTACATTTTTACTCCAAAAATGTTGAATCATCCCCCATGGTTGAAATCATCATCTTTAATCCTATTTGTTCTTATAACGGTGATTTTGGTTGTACATTTTTGCTTTGAGGCCCAATTTTGTCCTTAAAGTTTCTCTAATGGAAGTACTTTGCCTGACTAGTTGGGAAGCCTTGTCCAAGCCCAAAAAAAATGGTGGGTGGGGATTTAAGAGCTTTTTTTGGTTTGGTGAGGAATTGGCCCTAAGACATATACGAAAAGGCTTGTTTGATGAAGGGATTTTGAGCCAAGTAATAAAAATGAAATATCTAAAGAAGAAGTTTGTGGTTGATTGGATAATATTGGTAGAAGATAAGCCTACCATGAGGTGCTCCATTATCTGGAAACCCCTGATGGACTCTTTTCCTTTTCTTTTTAATTGGATTACTAAGAAAGTTGGGGATGGTGCACAGGTTATCCTTGGAAAGAACCCTTTTATTCGAGGTGGTCGTTGTTATAAATTATCCTTAAATCTAATTCATGTCTTAAATTAAAAAGGTCTTTACTCCTTGAATAGTGTCAAAAGAGAGGAGCCTTCCTCAATTATCCATTAGCTAATTCCTATCAAATTCTATCTAGAGGGATCCTTAGAAAATGAATGGATTTCCTTCACAAAGGAGCTTTATATCAATGGTATCAGACTAATATATCCTTAGAGGGTCAACTACTTTGGAGTTCGAACACTTCTTCCAGAACGGTGAGTGAAAAACTGGCATATGAATCCATATCCCTTTCTTCAACTGATCAAGCATCTTGTTGTTGGTATAACTCTATTTGGAGTTGTAATATCCCCAGTAAGTTGGAGTGTTTCTTCTTGTTGTCCATGCATAACAAATTACTTACCTAAGAAAACCTCCAAAAAAGAGGTTTCTCTGGTCCAAACTTTTGTTGCGTCTATAAAATCGAAGAAGAATTGATGAACTGCCTTTTTGTCTACTATATGATTGCCAAGGAGATTTGGAAAATGGTTTTATAGGTACTTAATATAAAATAATTGTGACTAGCCTTCCTTGGAGGATTATCTTCTTCACTGGTCAAAGAAGTCAAAATCAATGAACCCTATCCCTATATTTATATCTTGAGGAGTCTCGCTCCTCAAAAGAAAATTTATTTTCAAAAATTCTTACATCAACATTCTTCCATGATTGTGACTTTTTTCAAGGAATACAACCTGAAGCAAAAAAGAAAAATCTAAAGAAGGATCACATTCCTGAATTTATCTAAAAGTTGTCAAGTTTGTTTCTTCATTTGAGCTAATCAAGAGGAAATATGTGGAGGGGGTGCATAATTAACCTTTATCGAGTCATTTCAATTTGATTCAAAATTGGCACGGGGAGGGGATCCAATACAAAGGCTGAACTAATAACCTATTGGGCACTAATGTTTCTTGCTAATATGAAAAATATTAAGTGCATTTCAAATTTTGGGTGATTTTAAATGTCTAATATATTGGGTGGCAGATAAAACTCAACTAGAAGTTTTGAACCTAATGCCTTCGAAATATAAAATTGTGTAGTTAAAGAATCACTTTCTGGAAATAAGTTTCAAGCATATCCATAAAGATCTTAATTCAACTACACACTTCCTCTCAAAAAGATCCCTTGACATGTACACATGTTTCATCTATTTCGAAGAACGGGTCGACAACACAAGTCAAAGTGTTCATTCAATGGTTATATGTTGAAAAAATATGTTTTCTTTTCTTTTCTTTTAGTTTGACATAAACATGCTTTTCACTTCTAGCTCTCCTCTAGTCTTTTCTCAATTTGGAGATGGAAGTGAAAATCAAATTCATTTGGATCCAGTCCTTTATATCTTCTTGGAGGGCTAGCTATTTTCAATTATGCTTTTCTAATAGCATAAGCTTCACTTTCAATTCTTTAACATTGTGTTTAATTTTCTCTATCATTATGATTTTTTACGACTGCCACATTTTCCATTTAACAAAAACTGATTTATTTACTCATAGTTGCTTTGTTAAGTTATATAGCTGATATAGTATGTACTTTTCTTAATTCCTTTGGAATAACAAAAATGTGTTTTTTTGGTTGAAAAAAATAAGTGGGACAAGGTGAACATGCAAAATGAAACACATAAAATTCCAACAACTTTGGCTAGGACCTAAGTAGGTGTAAAAATATATTTACTTTACAATGGGAATTGATCCCGCATATGGTGGATTCACAATCCATTTCCTTAGTCCACTTGACTAGATCCGCCTCAAAAAAACAAACTGATTGCCTCTACCTACAGCTCTTCCAAGATGAAAAAAAAGAACTAACAGTTCTATGTGGGTTGATGGCCTCTAATAGGGCTCATATCATTTGAAAAATATTAAAGGAAATAAAGGTCTCCTTTCAAACATGCAAAATCCTTAAGCATTTCATGAATTATTTTTCCTTAAGGAAATTAGGTTGTATATAGTAGTTTTCTTTCGTATTTTTTAGTTAACCATGTTTTATGATTGCTTACATAGACTAGTTTACCCAATTTATTATTTGAATTCTTATTTTACTTTATGCTTTTAGATTTCATTTATATTAATATTATCTTCCTCATACTTCAATGAGACTTTATGCTTCCATTGAACAAATATTTTATGTTCATCCTTCCACATGCATTGACATTTTGTGCATGTACATCCAACCTTGAAAACTACACTTGGATCCATTAGGTTATGATCTTAAAGAAAGAATATTTGAAAGTGGATCATGGCAATTGCAAAAATAATTTAAATACTATTTAGATTTGGAATGTTCTGAGTGATTAAACCTCTAATAGTTCTAATACTTGGTTTTGGTAATGAAATAGATTACCAAAAGAATCCATCCATATACATTAAATAAACTAGTTGATGGCCAGTCAAAATTCATGGTTTAAAAATCATACGGATATTCTTAATACCTAGACATGGAAAAATATTAATAAATGCTAATGGAATGCAACTAACATCATGATTCCTACAAAGGACCACTATGCCCCACAATTAGTAATTTTTAAAGGAACATATTGAAGAAAAGGATTAGAAAATAAAATACAATAAATAAAGGAAAATTTAGATCTCTCCAATGGGGCTATGGATACTTGACATGTTGTGGAGCAAGGTTAATAACATTGTGATGGCTCCATTAGGACTATGGATGCTCATATTCAATGGAGGAACACTTAAGAGATGTTATATTCATGCATGGGGAAATATTTCACCCCATATACAATATGTTGTGATTTTGATTTTAGCAATATTCATATTCTAAAAGGAAGTGAACCATTTATTGCAATAATATAACTAATGAGTTACCTAAAGTGATTCATAATAGACATTAATGATTCCCTCGCAAAGAATTATTTTATAGGGACCCACTTCATATAAACACTCAAATTGCTCTTAGAAGCAAGTAAATCTTCCTAATTCCTAATGCATAGTTTCATTGTAAAATTCACTTTAGTAACTTTTTCGTTTACTATTCTAAATTCAACCTTGGCTTGAAAATGTATTTATTTAGTAGTTTATTGATCTCTATTACGATTTCATTATTTTGGAATTTCTTTGTCACCCAAAATGCCTTCTATTCAATTATCTTAATTCTTATTACTATGTTTTAGTTTCATTCTTTTTAACTTCTCAATTTATCTTAAAAGAATGTGAATAAATCCATATCTAATGAACTAATTTCCCTTCATATTTTTAAAACTTCATTTATATTATCCATATATTTTACACACTATTTCAACTTTTTTTTTGTTATTCCTAAATTCTTATTTATATGCTTTAAATTTTCCTAAATGAGATAATTTCAGTTTTGTTTTCAAATCTTTTAAAATGGGTATTTTTTTTAAATATGTAAAAACTTACTCATAACCACTCTTTTTATCTTTTAGATATATAT